>MU223436.1:2277930-2325963 GCA_018584345.1 Thuja plicata | reverse complement strand
TCAACTATATCCTCATGTAGTCTGTATCTACTCTTCATTTGTCTTTGTAGAATTTTGATCATTGCAAACAATTCTCCATCTACCCAAGTAGTGTTTTGTCTCCTGTAACTCTGTGAAATCAAAATACCAGTGGGAACTCCAGTTTTCCAGCCACTAGGATGTAAACCAGGAAACTTATGTTTAATATGAATGAACATGTGTACCAATAATTATCCAAATCTGATGGTTTTCATTCTATCTTTCTTCACAAGATTAACATTCTCAAGGAGTTGCTGTGCCAATACCTCGCATAGGTTGATCTGTGTGTTTTCTTTTACCATTCTCCATGCCATCATAATAACTCCAGATGATACTGAATTAGGTCTATTACTGTAGAAAAATTTGTAACCAAGTATCATTGAAATCAACTTTACATCTTGTTGAAAAATATCATTTACTGTCATTGCCCTTCTGCCCCACTTCGAGTGTGTTAGGGCTTCGACTTCCTTCTTAACTTGTTTCTCAGCAACAAGAACAATTTTGGTTTTATCAAGACCAGTAATCTCATGAATTGGGTCACTGCATATTTTCACAGGTTGGCTACCAATCCATATGAATTGGTCATGAACCCTGCTCATAAGTATTTTAAACCATTCATTTTCATCAAAGTCACACAAGTCCATAATGTTTATTATATTCAACTGACTAATGTGTTTCCATTCTTCCTTCATGACTCCGTTTTCAGACATGTTTTCAATTTCTGTGAGTATATCATCCTCTCCTAATGTGTCATACTTACAGTGTATGTAAGCCCTGATATCTTCAACATGAAGTATGTCATGTGGGATCTGTGAAAATTCTCCTTCCAGATCCTCTTCACACAACTTATAAGGATGTTTCTTGAATTTGTATCTAGGACGATCAACAACATCAAAAATTACAGGTGCATCCATAGCTTAGATAATGTAGAATACCTTTCACACGCGAAAATCTCATTTTATGCTTCAATCAATCACGCATGGAAGGTGTAGAAATGGTTGAATACTTCTTCTCTCTGACCTCCTCAGCTCTCTCTTTGTCAAATGATATAAAAATAGATCATAACATGGTGCTTTATACAGGTTAGGTTATGACTTTTTTTTCACTTCAAATTGTCTGGTCGGCTGTTGAATCTCATGATCAAAATATACAAGTCAGTTGATGATGCGCTCTTAGATATATGATCCATAGTGTCGGCTCAATATATTCCCAAGCTCGCATGAGCTCACTACATGATTTGCGGGGTAGGATAGATTCTGATGTGTTTCATTTAATGCTCTCCTAAGGCCATGATTGGCCAATTAGGTCGATTCTAGCTTGCTACCTTCAGGCAAAGATCCAGTAGCATCTACTGACTCTCCCTGAACTGATGTTTCACTAGTTTCTTTAATCTTCCATATCTTTCCACTTTTTTTGTCTTCTTCTTTCTTAAAATAATTTTCAAAATCATTCTTCACATCTGCAATACTCTTATCAGTGTCATTTCCATTCTTCTGTGAATTCATAGGATGTGGTGTTCTTCTATTGTCTACTCCATTATACCTGCAAGACTTTGCTATATGTCCTAGATTATTGCATTTGTAACATATAGGAGGTCTTCTTTCTTGATTAACTTGTAATTTACAGTACTTCACAATGTGCCCAATGTTGTTACATTTGTAGCTTGTAGGTTTCATTGTAGGTTCTCTTCCATTGTCATGTCTATATCTAGATTGATTAGGTCTTCTACATTTAGTCTTCTTGTGCCCATATCCATTACAATTAAAACAATAACCAAAAACAGTTCTAAAAGGGGCATTACCTTTGCAATCTCTCTTCATGTGTCCAAATCTGTTGCAACCAAAGCATCTACCTCTAAAAGGTCTGATCTACTATTTAGGTTCTTCAATAGATGGTTTCTCAGCATCAATCTTCTCTACTGATTTCTCTTCCTGATTCTTTGAACATTCATCTTCATTGAATCCAATACCAGTCATGTCACCTTTAGGTTTCTGCTTGTCTAACTGTTCATCAATCAAGTCACTGCTGGTGTGAAGTTTCTCAATATGTTTCTTTGCTTTAGCTAGTTCACCTTTCACAATCTGATTGTATTTCTCCAATT
The DNA here is from genome assembly GCA_018584345.1 of Thuja plicata. Lineage (NCBI taxonomy): Eukaryota > Viridiplantae > Streptophyta > Pinopsida > Cupressales > Cupressaceae > Thuja > Thuja plicata. Next base: position 2,323,844 of record MU223436.1, on the reverse strand, counting down.
CCAAGTATTTGTTCTTGTAGCTATTAGCTTCATCTTTCATTTGATTCAATGCATTGTTCAAGGTCTCTTCAGCTTTCTTCTTAGCATCCTCTTGTATCTGTATTTCTTTAGCCATATTCTTGTTCTCAAGCTTCAGAGTCTCAATCTCTTCTTTTAGTTGCTTCACCTGATCTGAATTGTCCTCATCTAAATCTTCTTTTATCTGAACCACGAGATCTTCTCTCTGATTTCTGGAAAGTTCAAGTTGTTCTTTCAGTTTCTTTATGAATTTCTCATCTCTTCGAAGGTTGAACTTCAATTCTCCATTTTCTGCCTTAGCATTGTCAAGATCTTCAAGTGCAGCTTCAAATTTCTCCTACAAACCATTCAAATCCATTATGATCTCACTCAAGCTGTTAGGCTTTCTCTCCAAGGGCCAAAATATCTGATACCAATTACATTAGGATTGGATAATACTGAGAGGGGGGGTGAATCAGTATTATAATAGTTATTTAAATTCTTCAACCACTTGAACATTAAACATACAATTGTAGTAAAGGAAAGAACATAAGCAAATAACACAGAACTCATAACACAATGATTTGTTTACGAGGAAACCCTATCCAAGGGAAAAACCCTATGGGGATGACACCCACAAGCATGCACTAAAGTATAATGTCCATGTTAGGAGACCTAGCCCTATTAGGAGCTAAACATTATATAGTACATTTCTTTGTTAAAGGAATAAAAACCTTGTTAAAGGTTCACAACACCCTATTAGGGGCCAATGAGCTTACATCTCTTACAATGTAATTTTGTTACAAAAGGTTATTAGTGATGAACAAAAACACGCATCACAAATTCTTTGATAGTTCCTTTATAGCTCTGTCAATCTCTGCTCTACCATTCGCATGTATGCTCTACATATCCTTCACTTTCTCACAACATCAATCTTTACCAAAAAGATCTTACATATATATCCTTTTAACTTTACAAAGTCGGCTCTCAAAATAAATATTACAAACATTGTCAAGTCGGCCTTCATTACATAATACAATTAATATAGTAAACATTAAATGTATAGTCGGTGCTCTTGCATAGTCAAAATGTAGACTATCAACAACAAAAATATGTCTTTGATTTCCAGGGGTCCAAGTCTTGCTCCTTTATTCTTCGTTGCTGTCCAACTACTATGTATCATTGTTCTCTATTGTCTGCCAGTATTCAAATTCTCATAACTCATCCTAAACTTAACCAAATCAAAATCGATCTTAGGTGTATGTCATACATACTCCATACTATCTTTCACTAAGCTCGCATGCCTTAATTCATCTATCTCTGTCTTCGACATCCAAAACAATATTGTATTTATGTTTCTATACTTAGTCGATTTTGGACATACCAAAACTTAACTTCAAAACAATCGATCTTAAACCTAGATGTGTTGCCATAAATGACAACCAAAAAGTGAATCATATTACCCAATTTGATCACTTTCCAACACTCAGACTATTTAATTTCCACCCAACGCTTTTCCCACCTAGATCTATCACTGTTCAAGGTGTCCCTACCTCGCCCAGCCATTCTGTGGACCCTCAAGTAGACAAGAGAATGAATTCTTAAAAACCTCAAACCCCAACCCCCCCACCAGTCTTCATGTACCTCCCCGATGACTACTCCTTCCAAAACTAGACGTAAAAATAAATGTGTCCCGTCTGGTCCTCCCTTTGAGGCAAAAAAGCCCAAAATTGAAACTTGTGTCCACCTAGTGGAGTCTGACATTGAATGTTGGGACACTCCTCAAAGATATAACAAAATTATTTTTTATTAAGGAGATAGGTTTTGATGGGTTCCTGAAACCCTACAGAGCTAAAAATAAACTGTAAACATAGAAATGATTAGCAGCAACATAAAAGGGTCAGGCTAACCAACAACCAAAAAAAATAGTCCCAAAGAGAACCTAAATCCAGGGACAAAACCAAAAAGACCAGGCATAAAAGCCAGGAACATAATCCAGGCAATTTCTCTGAGAATCTCAGCAGCGTGAAACTCCAACTCAGTCATTCTACCCGCAGCCTCTTTCAAATCAGACAGGTCTTTATCAGCTTCCTGGTTCTCCATCTTCTTTGTGGTGGCTCTTGTCCTCTTCCTCAGTCTCTCTTCAGGTGACTTATCCCTACCACAGCTCGGTGACTGATCCTCCTTGCTTCCCCTTTTCTCTTCAATTTTAGCAATAAGCACCTTAATGTTATCATTTGATGCTTTAAGGATATTATAGCTTTGTCCTATAATTTTTACTAGAGATTCCTCAATACTTTGTACCCTCTTCCTCAACTCATTCACTCTGTTATCCAGCTCCCTATCCTCCTCTATGTTCCTATTATTGTTTTTGATGTTATCATTCTCCAGCCTATCCATTCTTTTTTTTAGCTCGTATATTTCAAAGAAATTCCACTTAGTGGTTTTGTACTATCTATGACACTATTTTTTGCATTGTTCAACACATCCATTTGAGGATCCTCCCTTGTATTTTCACTAAGAATCACTAAAGCGGGATCAATTAACTCCTCCATCAATTAACAAGTGATTTTGCAAGTGTAATGATCAGCCCCATACTCCTCAAACCCTTGTTTCTGATCATCCACCTCATTCTCTTTCCCCTGTTTCTCCTCTTTTTCATCACTCCCCTTTAGCATCAAGTTCTGACTATCTTGCCTCTCCTCCTGGGTCTCCTCCTCAAACTGTTTCCCTCTTTTAGACCTCCTAACCCCCTTACCTGAACAATCCTCTTCTTTCTGAACAGGCAATTTAATAGTTATCTTCCTCTTACCTTCCGTCTTCCCCAGCTTCCCTCCGTGTTTAGTAATATTATTTCCCTCTTCACCAGAACTCTCATCCTCTATTTCCATACCATCAGCATTCTCATTGTAATCCCTGTCAGATGATATCTCAATATGATGTTTTGAAATTGGAGACTCATTTTTCTCCATTTTTACCCTTTTCTTCCCCTTCTTCATCTGCTGAATCTCTTCCTCCTCATTATCCAAATGCATATCTCGGTTGTCCTCAGTGTCAGAAGGGGCATAATCCTCACCCGAGTCCTCCGACTCATCTTTTCCCTCCTCCAAGATCTTAATTTCCTTCCCCATAGTCTGAGCTTTAAAAATTCATAAATTAACAACAACAATCCCTCATGAAAAGTCGGGTTGCTGATGGGTTTCTCCTTATAATTGTTAATATTTTCATTGATAGACAAATATAGGAAGAAGGTGATAGATATCTTAGCACCATACCTGAAATGGTTGAGAAGCACAAAGTGGTGAGTGCTTATGCGATCAAATCTCATATCCAGGAAGATGTACTTAATAACTACCCTCAAAACGAACCTCCACAGCAACTTGATAGAACTCGGCTGGTAGAAGGTGCCTTTGTTCACTAAAGCCCTCTTTTCATCTACATCTTTCACAAATTCTGTCAAAGCCTGCCCAAAAATCTTCCTATCTCTATAATTTTTTTTCCCAATAATGGGGATACCCATCACAACTGAAATTACTTCCTTCATCACCATGAAATCCACCCCATTAATTTTAACTTTCCCTTCATCCCAACTTTTCACCATCATCTTCGTAATAGAGGGCTTCCAACCATGGAGATGCTCAATGAAAGTAATCACCTCACCTTTTTTCAAAATATTCCATACCTTAGAGCGTCGTCACCATTTGTCAGTTTCCTCCTCCAGTTCCCTCCTATGCCTTTCACCAACCATTTCTACTCCTTCTCTACCTTCTTTGTTGCTGGTTTTTTTCCCACTAAAAACCCTTTGTTTCCAGTTAAGATTACGTTTAGACTTCGTGAATCTTCGTTTAGACTCGTGAATGCAATAAACAATTTTATGCCTCAAAGTGTGCCGATGAGACCTAGAAAGGTAAATCTCTCTGCATTTCCCGTACTTGCACATCATTCGGTGATACTTACCCAATATGTCATTACTCTTCATTATTATCATTTAATATTTCTGAGTTCTCCTGAAACTCGATCACTTTCTATCAGAGATAATATTTCCAGTGGAATTTCATTCCCGTCGGTGCACCTTTTTTCTCCCTCACTCTTGACTCCCATATTTTCCAACCTGTTGGCCACCTGATTGGCTTCCCGGTATTCATGTGCCACATGGACCTAATCAAAGGTTTTGAGGATTTGTCTACACTCCCCTATTATGTTCTTAATTGTCCACGCAGGTTCGTTCTTTTCATTTAATCAATCTATAATGTTCTTTGAGTCACCTTCTAACCACAAATTCTTGATCCTCATATCCCGAGCCAGCCTTATGGTGTGATGGGCCGCACTCGCCTCTGAATAGTGGTTCGTTTGTGACCCTGGGGGAGATAAAATAGCCGCAGTGCCCTTTCCATGAGATTTCCTTATTATTCCTCCCACCCCTGCCTTCCTCGGGTTTCCTTTTGCATCCCCATCAAAGTTTGCTTTGAACCAGCCTTCCGATGGTAAGGTCCATCTGCAATCCTCTCTCTTATTGGTAACATTTACCCCTTTTCTATGAAATGGGTTGGGACCTTTGTTGTTTGTGTAGTTTTCCATCAAGGCATTTGTTATTTTTTGGGATACATACTTAGCAGTTGTTACTTTTTCCCTAAAAATTATGTTATTTCGCTCCTTCCACACTCCCCAACATATATGTGGCATCGCCCATGACTATAAAAAATATTTCTCCTACCCTTTAAACACTTGTTGCCATTGATCAAAGAGCTCAAGAGTCTTATTGGGGAAACACCAGGACATCTCAAAGAAAGACAGGAAATGATACCATATTTGTCTGGTGAAGTCACAGTGGATAAACATATGGTCCACACTCTCACTTTGATTTTTACATAAGATACATCTATTAGGAATGTGATGCCCTCTCTTAATAAGGTTATCCACCGTCAAGATACAGTTTTGGAGCATAATCCAGAAGAAGATATTGATCTTATGGATGAGACCAGGATACCAAGCCTTAGCCCAATGGGGGGAGTATCAATGTGTTGCATGATTTCATAGCCCAAGGCCACCGTGTAGATACCATTTGTTGTTTCCCCCCAAACAATAACATCCTTATTGAGAGAGAGGGGGATATGACCAATTTTGACCATCAAAGGCTTTAAGTCCTGGGAAACCTCAGTAAGGTCCACCCAATCATTGTTTATTCTGTAATTGCTCACTCTACTACCATATCTTTCGATGCAAGTTTTATCCCATCTATTGTAAGCCTCCATGTTCCATAAGGGTCCTTGTCTTAGCCAATCATCATGCCAAAAGTTGACATCCCTGGCATTACCTAATTTCCATCTTGCTTTTTCTATGGCTATACCCTTAGTCCTTAGAATTCCATTCCAAATGCAGGAGCCCCTTGGGTCCATTTCTCTGTTGATGAACTATTTGAAGGTCATGTTTGAGGCATATTTGTCCTTCATAATATCCTTCCATTCCCCAGTAGAATTAAAAATTCTCCAAATTTGTTTTGCTTGCATAGCCTTGTTGAACTGCTTCAAATTCTTGATTCCCAGGCCTCCTTGTTTTTTGGGCTTACATATAGTCTCCCATGCCACCAAAGGGTACTTCATGTTTCCCTCTTTGTCGGCCCAGAAAAAATTTCTTTGAATAGCCTCCAATGAGCCAGCCACTTTAGCAGGAATAGAAAAAAGGCTTAAGGCATAAGTAGGGAGGTTCTGAAGAGTGGATTTGATCAAGAGCACTTTGCCCGCCTGACTAAGGGTGATACCCTTCCAACCAGCCAATTTCCTGTTGAATCTGTTAATTAGGTTGACCCAGAAGGAATTTGGAGGTTTGGTTCCTAACAGAAGCCCTAAATAAGTAGATGGAAGGGATCCAATACCACATCCCGTAATGCCAGCCATTTTCCTCTGTCTATCCATAGGGGTGTTAATGAAGAACACCGAGCTCTTGTTCTAGTTTATAAGCTATCCCGTAGCATTGGAATAAGTATTCAGGATTTTCTTTACATTTCTAGCTTCTTTCACCGAGGATTCACCACCTAAAATGGTATCATCCACAAATTGCTGATGAGAAAAAGTGAGAGGACCAGAGGAAGGTTTCAAACCAATTGTGTCTCCCCTTCTCCTTTTATCTTGTATTATCCTTCCCAGGCACTCAACCAGAATGATGAAGAGGATCAGAGAGAGAGGGTCTCCTTGCCTAAGACCCCTAGAAGATTTGAAGAAATCAGATGGAGATCCATTCACCATCACCGCAAATGTAGGGGTTGATATCAGCTGTGAAATAATCTTTCTCACCTTATCATTGAAACCAAAAGCTCCCAAAATATTATTCAAGAAAATCCAATCTACCCTGTCATAAGCCTTGGAAAGATCCAGTTTAAACAAGAATCCTTCCCTTTTTCCTTCTTCCAAGGAGTGAATCACCTCATGCACTGCCATGATAGAGTCCAGGATTTGTCTTCTAGGGACAAATCCCGTTTGTTGGGGGGCAATGATAGCTGGAAGAATTTTAAGGATTCCATTAGTTAAAACTTTAGATATAATCTTGTAAAACGAGTTACAAAGACTAATTGGTCTAAAGCTATCAAAAGAATCCACACCTGGAGTTTTAGGGATGAGCACAGGAAAGGTGGCATTGATCTCTTTAAGCAAGCTCTTAGCCCCAAAAAATTCTTGAACTTCTTTAACAAGGTCGTCTTTGATAACTTCCCAGTACATCTGGAAAAACAAAGTTGGGAATCCATTAGGGCCTGGTGCCTTTTTCGCTAACAGGGCAAAAACCGCTTTATGGATTTCCTCCTGATCAGGGATAGCCATCATATCCTTGTTATGTCTTTCAGTGATCACCTTAGAAATGGTTTGAAGAATTTCCTCCTGGTCTTCCTCTCCCAGATTATATTCTTTAGTAAGGATCGAGGAGAAGTACCTGGTGGCCTCATTTGCAATCTCATTGTCTTCCCCCAAAGTTAAATCCCTTGTCTTAATACCAGTAATTCTATTAGTCATCCTGTGTTTCATAGTTGACAGGTGGAAGAATCTAGTGTTTTTGTCCCCCTCTTTCATCCACACCGATCTAGACCTTTGCCTCCATAACATTTCCTCTTTGCCAACAATGTTGTGAAGTTATGCTAAAATGGACTTTTCTGTGCTCATTCTGTCTTCATCATATCCATGACTTTGGATCTCTTCCTGTACCCCTACAAGCTCTGTCATAATCTTATCTTTGGTCTGAAAAATGTTTCCAAAATCCCTTTTGTTCCACTTTCTAATCTCCATTTTTATGTTCTTGAGCTTCTTAACCACCCTATACATCGTTGTTCCATCCACATCTATACTCCACCACTCCCTTATCTTATCAAGAAGGTTAGGGTGAGCAGACCACATCCTCTCGAATCTAAAAGGGAAAGCCTTTTTCTTATTGTGAGTATCCAGGATGAGAGATATAGGGGAGTGGTCAGACCTAAATCTCACCATAGAGGAAAGATGACAGTGATATTGGTGCATCCAATCCATAGAAATGAGAGCTCTATCCAGGCGCACCTGAATACACTCCGTTCCAACTCTCCTATTCGACCAAGTAAATTTGCCTCCTCCTAATTCCACATCAATGAGAGCCAAGTCATTGATCATAACAGCTAAATGTTGCCTACTATCCAGGTCTGGGGGAAGCCCCCCAAATTTCTCATATTCCTTTAAGGGGGTGTTGAAATCACCCATGATAATGCCTTTTGAATCACTCATCTTTACAGAAAAATTATGTATTTGATTCCAGAAAATTCTCCTACTATTCTTGGTATTCGGAGCATAAATGTTCATAATGAACCAGCTCTCCTGGTCTTTTAGATTCTTGAATTGAATTAGTAAAATGTTACCTTCATCAAAAATAATTTGCACTTTGAGATTTTCCTTCCATAACACCAGCAATCCTCCTAAGGCTCCCTCAGAGTCAATAGCTGTTGTCCCCATACCTTTGCCAAAGGAAATGCTTTCCACTTTTTCTTTCTTCATTTTAGTTTCATGTATCAAAAAAATATCTGGTCTGTGATCCCTTATCATATTCCTAATAATTTCTTGTTTGTGGATTCCATTTATCCCACGTATGTTCCATGATATGACCTTCATGAGTTCTTATATGAACAGGACTCTTGGATGGTCCTCTGAGATCCATCCGCTATATTTCTTTTTGCTTCTTCCTTTCTGATTTGATTCTTACTCTTCCTACCTGGTGTGCTAGACTTACTTCCCATGTCTGCTTTAACTCTACTTCTTGTAGCTGCAGGTGAAGCCAGAGAAGGGTTCCTGCTATTTTTCTGTTTCATTGTTACCCATGGTCCCACATTCTCATCTTTGTAACTATCAAAGAGGGCTTCCATTCTTGAGATTTGTCCCGGAGTAGTAGCTGATACCATCTCCAGAAATCTGCTTATCTTCCCTGGTGAAACATAAGTACTTCTGCTAAAGTTTGATTCCTGGGAGAGGATTGGGCCTTGTCCCTCCTCATTCCTCCCACCTTCCTGTGAATTTGGAACAAAGGACATTTCAGTGATGTCTTGAGCTATGATCTCACCATCTTCTGGTTTTTCCTGATCTCCTTTGTCTCCTTTCCCATTCTCCATAAGTGAGCATGTTGGGCTTGCCTTTTTCCCTTCCCTCTCCCTGCCTTTTTCTGGCTGAGCTTGTGGCTGTCCCTTGACCTCTTTTGTTATCTGCTCTTCAATCTTCTGTTGAGCTGGTTGTTTTTCCATGTTTTCAATAGTTTTCGCCCCTTGTGGTTTATGCTTTTCTGTTTCAAGATTTGTTTCATTAGGAACTTTCTCCTTCCAAACCTTCTTGGTATGGTTAAGTCCCTTAATCAGAGGTTGATCCGTCCACTTTTCTTGTTTGATTTGAGCCTTTCGGGCTTTCTCCTTCTCAATGACCATAGGGCACATTTTGGCCTTGTGTCCAACTTTTTTACAATGGAAACAAGCAAAGGGAACACTTTCATACTCTATTTGTTGCACTCATTTTCCCAATCTGGATTGAAAAACAATTACCTCTGGCATATCCTGACCTTCTTCAAATCCAATGTATATCCTCGCATAGGTGAGTCTTTTTCTAGCCACCGTAACTGGATCTATTGATAGCAGCTCCCCAAAGGATCTAGCAATGCCATCAAAGACATCCTCATGCCAATACTCCAAAGGTAGTTCAGGTAGCCTAGCCCATACCAGAGCTTGGATCAGGAAATCATTGTTGAGATCCAGGTTAGAGGTCCATTTCTGCAGGGTGAGGGTGGATCTTCCCACCGACCAGTTCCCCGCACAAAGTTCCTTTGACTTATCCTCTTGACGGGAAAACTCAAAAGACATAAACCCTTTTTCCATAGTCGAAACTACTACCTGACCTTTAAGATCCCACTTGTTTTTAACAAAGGTTCTTACTATATCTATATTGGGTCTGGATCCTATGAACTTGCCTACCAGAGTTGCAGCCATACTCAAAATATTATGATCTATAAGCTCAGAAGGAAACTCTAAAGCATAGATCCCCTGCTCTTTGTTAGATACAATTTTAATCATTGGGAATGGAGACTTACCCAAAGGTTTGACTCCAAACAGGTTTGTCTAGCGCCCTAGTGGGACCAAGCCACCTCCTGTGCCTCTCATTTTTGGAGCTATGACCTCATTTTTCCCTGGATCTGGCTGCATTGCCCATGGGTCCCCGTCATCTGTCGAATCCTTTGTCCCCTGGTCCAGACCTGCACTCTGATCGCACTGTCCCATCATGGCAGATTTCTCGCCCGGATCCAGATTCAAAATTTTTCCTCCTTCCGCCGCTCCTCTCTCTCTCTCCTCCGCACGCCATTCCAAGATCTAACAGAATTGTTGCTAAACCTCGAAGGAAGGAGAAGGTGGTGAGGGAAAAGTACATTGATGAAGAAGAGGATGATTCTAGTTCAGAGGGTAGTGATTACTCTAGAAATAAGAAAAAGGGGAAGGATAATAGTATGGATTCGACTCATGTTTCTGCAAGCTTCAAAAATGACCCTATTGGCCCCAAGGATAATGTTGGAGCAAAAAGTGCCTCCCCTGCAACCATCTCCTCCCCTCCCCGCACGAAGGATAAGGAAAAAACTGATGTTAAAGACATGGGGAAAAATTCATAGGTTGTTGAAAACGAGGACAAAAAGATGAATTCTTGTGCGGGTTGTGATGCCAATAGTGGAGAGATCAAAAGGATGAAGGAAGAGTTACGCATGTTGGACAAGAGCTTCAACATGTTGGCTAAGTTTGCCATCAAAGTCATGCACTCTTCTGTCACCACTCTTAGTCTCCTGCACCAGGAGAAGGTGAACGAGGAGGGCAAGGAAGGCGACATGGACAAGGATATGTTTCATTTTCTGGTTGATGATTGGACCCAGCTGCTCATGTCCCATTCCAGCAAGGGGTAATTTGGGACCCTGTTGGGTTCCTGTGGTGCAGTGTGACTCTGTTTCTCACCATAATTTCTCTGTTCCTTTGCTTCAAAACTTGTTTTTCAGCCCTATGGGCTTAGTTAGAACGTTTAACACTCGTGGTTGGTTTCTAGCCCCGCGGGCTTCTCGTGCTGATAGTGGTAGTTTAGTCTGCACTTTTAGTAGTATGTTTAAAACTTTTTTTTTCAGGGTGAGACCCCTTGTTTTGACTGCGTTTAATATTAAAAACACATCCCCAATCACATCCTTACAACATGTAAACAAAATATCTTAGATTAAGTTTAAAGTAGTCCATGATGATTAAAGTTTTCTGACATATGTCCACATATCCAAATGTAAAATACCTCCAAAAACCACACCAGTAAATAACCTCTTCATTTTTGTTCCACCTTGTCATCACCGACCTAGTCCATCAACCACCCTTTTCTATTAGTTTGCACCTTTCAATTTTGAGCTTTTCATCTTATCATCTAGTATGACACGCTTCCCCATCAATTTTTGGCTTATCCCATCTTCCTAAAACATCACCGGTGGAAAATTTCAAAAGAGGAATTTTCTGACAACTTTAGCTAAGCTTTTATAATTGCCATGGCCAGGGGGCATTGAATGCATGGGTCACAGTAAAGATTGAAAGAAAGTCGACCGGTCAGAGGGTCGATCATCAAAAGTGGATGATTGGGATCTCTCTGAGCACTTGTCACTTCAATGTCGAGAGACAATCGGTGGGTTCTGGACTCATTCCAGTGCCACACCTGGATATAAAAACACTTCTCCCTGCTCAAAAGACACAGCAATCCCACAAATCCAATCGGATTCTTCTCCAATTCAAGATGTTCAAAATCCCCTTCTCTGTATTTCATTTCCTCCTATTCCTCTGCTGCTCCAGTTCAGCAGCCCCCATTAAAAATGGTATGCAATCTGATACGCCCATTTCTTCTTCTCTTGAAGATTTACTGTAATTTTCCCATTTGCATTGATCGACATTATAATGTCACTGATAAATGTTGTGCTTTGGACAGGGTTGCTGATGAACGGAAACTTCGAGGATGCTCCGAAGGCATCGAATCTGAAGGGAACGGAGATCATGGGTTCGAATTCGCTGCCCTTCTGGAAGATCAGAGGGTTCGTGGAGTACATTCCATCTGGGTATAAGCAAGGAGACATGCTGCTCGTTGTTCCTCAGGGAGCACACGCTGCCAGGCTGGGGAACGAGGCGCAGCTGAGCCAGAGAGTGGAAGTGAAGAAGGGTTCTCTGTATTCACTCACATTTAGCGTGGCTCGAACCTGCGCCCAAGTGGAGACCTTGAATGTCTCTGTTCCGCCGGAGGCAGGGGAACTGCCGATGCAGACATTGTATAGCAGCAATGGCTGGGATTCCTACGCCTGGGCTTTCCATGCATCTCAGAGTGTAGTAGATATCATTCTGCACAATCCAGGCGTGGAGGAGGATCCTGCCTGTGGCCCTCTGATCGACGCCATTGCCATCAAGGAGCTCTTTCCACCTCGCTATGTTAGGGGTAAAAAATTTTGTCTGTCTCAAAATACAGCATTTGGGTGGATTTAAATTCATAAATGTTTAGTTTTGGAAGTTGATAGGCATAAATTGTCAAAAGATTGTGGTGAGTATAGTTGATGAGAGTGATGGTGTGTTTTTTTTATCTATATCTATATTTGAACTTAAAAGATATGATATAAGAGATAGAAGTTGACATTGCGAGGATAATTTATGAGAATGATAGGTGTGTAAAAGATATGATATAAGAGATAGAAGTTGACATTGCGAGGACAATTGATGAGAATGATAGGTGTGTAAAAGATATGATATGAGATAGAGGTTAAAATTGTGAGGACAATTGATGAGAATGATAGGTGGGTAAAAGATATGATATAAGAGATAGAGATTGAAATTGTGAGTACAATTGATGAGAGCGATGGTGTGTTTTTTAAATTATACCATCTACCCAGATTTGAACTTAAAATATATGATATAAGAGATAGAGGTAATTGTGAGTACAATTGATGAGAGTGATGGTGTGTTTTTTTATTATGTCATCCACCTAGATTTGAACTCTAGAAGTGTGATATAAGAGATAGAGATTGGAATTTTGTGATAGGCTATTTTAGTGGAATGGATCCCTTCACTTGATGATGTTGATGGTATATTTTTTTTTTAAATTTTGTTATCTTTTAAGATTCAAACTCTGAGGTATGATATTAGAGATGATGTTAGAATCATGTCCTAGACGACTTTGGTAGAATGGGTACGAATTGAGGGCGATGGTAGGTTTTTTTATTCGGTCATCTTTCAAGATTCAATATAAGAGATAAGAGTCAAATCATGTCTTAGATGACTTTGGTAGGATAGGTACCTTCAATTAATGAGGAAGATACTATGCTTCTTGATTTTACAATCTGCCAAGATTGAAGATAAGAGATAAGGTTGTAATTATTGGAAACATAATCGATAATCTTCCAAGATTCAAAATTAGAGATAAGGTCAGAATCATTAGAATCACGTTGTAGATGACTTTGGTAGAATGGGTACCTTTAACTATTGATGAGGCCAGAATCATGTCTTAGATGACTTTGGTGGAATGCATCTTCCAAGATTTGAAATAATAGATAAGGTTGGAATCATGCCGCATGTGTCTTTGGTAGAATAGGTATCCTCAGTTTGTAGAATAGGTATCCTTGAGGATGATAGGATGTTTCTAAATTCAACAATCTTCCAAGATTCAAAACAAGAGATTATGTACTCTCAATTGATAAGGGTGATGGTATGTTTCTTGATTCGACCATCTTCCAAGATTCGGAATAAGAGATAAGGTCAGAATCATGTTTTAGATGACTTTGATAGAATAGGCACACTTTGATAGAATAGGTGCACGATACGATGGTATGATTCGTGATTCAACAATCTTTCAAGATTAAAAATAAGAGATAAAGTTGGAATCATACCATGCCGTGGACGACTTTGGTAGAATGGTGGAATGTCTCATATTGATGAGTGTGATGATATGTTTCTTATTTCTGTCATCTTTCAAGATTCAAAATAAGAAATAAGATTAAAATTATATTTTAAGAGCTTTGATAAAATAGATACCCTCAATAGATAATAGATGAAAGTGATGGTATGTGTCTATCTACCAAGATATGATATAAAGATGAGATATGATCATTCCCTCAACCACTTCGATGAAATGGATGTCGTTTTCAAAATAGATAATAAACTCATGATCCTTTTTTACTAACTTGTGAATGATAGAAAATCCTTAAAAGGCCAATTCTGTATCGGAAACTTTGAGTTGATCTTTTGTTGTAGTCTTCACTTTTAGATTGTAAAACTTTATATGAATTATTTAGATTGTTTCTGAGCATCCAAAGCTCAACATTTGAACATCGATCTGCACTACTACAGAACCTTGACTCGTGAATTGGGTTTTTCGCAGGTAATCTAATAAAAAACGGGGATTTTGAAGAGGGGCCTCTGGTTTTCCGCAACTCATCCATGGGCGTTCTGCTGCCGCCCAACATAGACGACGACAACTCCCCCTTACCAGGCTGGATAATCGAGTCTCTGAAATCTGTGAAATACATCGACGCATTCCATTACTCTGTTCCGCAGGGCAGAAGGGCAGTGGAGCTGCTGGCAGGCAGAGAGAGCTCCATTGCACAGATCGTGAGAACAGAGGTGGGGAAACACTATTTACTCACCTTCATGGTTGGGGACGGAAGCAATTCCTGCACCGGATCCATGATTGTCGAGGCCTTCGCCGCCAAAGAGACTGTGAAAGTGCCCTATGAATCCAAGGGAACAGGGGGCTTCAAATCAGCTCAGATGCCATTCACTGCAGTTTCTGCAAGGACCCGCCTTGTGTTTTACAGCACTTATTATCATATGAGGAGTGATGATCTGAGTTCGTTGTGTGGACCAGTCATAGACGATGTCAAACTTGCTGCTCATTAACTTCATTACTCATGGCTCTGTTTCAGTGGCATGCAGATAAGAGGCCTGTATTAACATATAGCTACTTGTGTGAGATTTATAGCTAATATGTGTGTTTGGTCTTGCTTCTGAACATACCTATATCTAAATGGATTCATTAGCTTTTGCAATGCATTTTGGATAGATAATGTTCCTCATAGATGTTTTCCCATCTAGGTACACTATATTGAGGTTTGGTTTAAATTTTAGTTTTGTCTTGTCAGTGTCATTTATTTTGACGAAACATTGGATTTCGACAATTTGACTAGTAGTTAGCTCACACGCGTAGCAGAGTTGGTTTGAGGTTGTGGGTGGACGACTCATGGTCTCAGGTTCAACTCTCGCCTGGATTTGCCCGATGAACTTGGCTTGCGGGCGGTTTGGTTCATCCTGTGAGGATTAAGCTCGCCCCTGGTACCCAAGATACGGGATGCTAGGTGGCTGGGCTAGGTCATGGGGACACCTTAGGGTTATAAAAAAAATAAAAATTGACTAGTAGTTGTGCGGGGTCTAGTAGTCATTATAGCAATGTGATTGTTCATACTAATAAGAGAATAAAATAATATCATATTTAATAAGTATTCATTTCATATATTAATTGAACTATTACGAAACATGTGATCTATGGAATCAATAGTTGTACACTTCAAATCCGCCAACAAAAAAAATCATTTATACATTGACATAATATATTTTGTTCTAATTAATGTAGCATAAGTTGTTTATAAAAAGTGTATCGATTTTAAAATAAAGAATCTTCCATAAATAATTAAGAGAATGAAAATTAAATATATCCATTAAATATCACATTTAAAAATATCATATATAAACATGAGATCTACTTTGTAATTGATAAATATTGCAACTTGTGCAAGTTAACCAATATTTATTATCTAAATGTCCTCCCTTATGTACAATTAATGGGTACTTGTCAAATCTAATACAATTTTCTTTTTCATTGTCCAACAATGTGCAACTTCTTGACTACTTAAATCTATACAAATATTTTTATATTAATATTGGACCCAATGTGTACAACTTCTAAACTACTTGTCAAATCTAAATAAATATTTTTATATTAATATTGCCTTGTAGTGTACAACTACTGGTACTTGTCAAATCCAATGCCAACACCCTCTTTCTACTTTAAAAACCAAATTGCACACAACTCGTGCATTTGTTAGCTTATTTGACCTCTCATCCACTTTGCACCTAACAAAGTAGACAACTTGTAAGACTTGCCATAAATTCAGACTACCAAAACAAATTCTTATTGAAAAGAAGAATACCATCTTTAATTAATAAATCAACTGTACACAAAATAAAAAATACCTATCACAATTCTAAACACTCAATCCATGGAAAAAAAATCCATCGAATAAAAGTCCATGGCAAAAAAAACTAGCCAATTAAAATTCAATACATAGATCAAGCACTGTTAGAAACACCATTCTTCAAAATGCTATAAAATCCAAAGATAGAAGAAGTTTTTATTCTCATTGTAGAATTTTCACTACTTTCAATTTCTAGTAAGTTGTTTGCTCCAACATTGCTTACAATTCTATATAAGTTGTTTGCTCCAATATTGCTACTAAAACTCTACAAGATTGGAACCATCCATATCTGCAAATCCTCTTGTCAACCAAACATGGCATATTCAAGTGCATAAATTTTAGTTTAATTTTACATTCACAATTTCTTTGTTTGAATCTCGCTATTATTTATTTTACATGAAAGAACCACTTAAATCAGAACTGCATAAATCTAAAGAACTATTTACTTGTTCAAATC
Source organism: Thuja plicata (assembly GCA_018584345.1). Lineage (NCBI taxonomy): Eukaryota > Viridiplantae > Streptophyta > Pinopsida > Cupressales > Cupressaceae > Thuja > Thuja plicata. Next base: position 2,307,619 of record MU223436.1, on the reverse strand, counting down.
TTACAAATAATTTTCTATATGAAAGAACTGTTGCATTAATCCAATTGTTGTTGGCTTTTTTCCATGAAAGAACTACATAAATCAAACTTATTTTCATGAAAGAAATGCAAAAACTCATTTCGTAAGCGAGTTGCCTTTCAAGGGGGGAACAATGTAGACATTAAGACCTATAAAGAACCATTTAAATCTTTGCATAAATCTAAAGAACTATTTGCTTGTTTGAATCTCACAAATAATTTTCTGTATGAAAGAACAACTACATAAATCTAACTTTTGTTAGTTTTTTTTCATGAAAGAAGTACATAAATCAAACTTTTGTCTTTTTCATGAAAGAATTACAAAATCCATTTTGTGTCAAGTGAGTTGTCTTTCAAGGGGGGAACAATGTAGACATTAGGACATGTAAAGGTAACAATAAGTGCTAAATGGAAACTTGTACATTGCAATATTATGTTATTTTATAGACATTGTGTTTAAAGGGAAATGCAGTTTATTTTGCAAGTAGCAATAAGTGCCAAATAGAAACATATAGATTGTAATGTTTTGTTATTATATGGTCATGTATTTTTAGACTTAAAACTAAAGAAATGAAGGGTGGCATTTAATATGATGAATTATGAATTTTGGGCACTACAAATTTTATTTATTTTAATTTTTATCATGTGTAAAGTCTGACAATATGCACAAGATAGTTTCATTTTAATATGAAATATAATATGATATTGAACTAAGCCTTGTATTCTCTTGGGGAATATTGTTAGTATTCATCTGAAAAATAAAAAATAGTGTTCATCTATATCTATTGTATTTGATTTTGTGCACAACCGTCTACATTTTTTTTAGTTTAAATGTTTAGCATCAAAATATATTAACTTTGTTCTCATCATTTTCTTTCAAGATTTTACTCATTAAATTGACTCTATGGGTTCTCTATCTCCATTCTTTAGATACTTCGATACTTTATCTACATATACAACCATGTGTGGATAGGGTAAACAACTTTAACTACAAATCCAACAACAAGAGCACATTCTTTTCTTGTTTCCAACCACAGTGAATATCTTACGTGGCAACATTGGATAATATTAAGGTATGGAACATTGTTTGCATTGTTGGTTGTGAAACATTGGGTTTTTGGGCATCTAAACATCCTTGTTCTAGCAGGAAGATCAATATAGATGGCATGGACACAATTCTCAAATTTGAGACATTCAAAATCATAATCAAATGAATACCAGATTCTTTATCTTGTCGTTATTCTCCCTTTTTATGACTAAATAAAACTATGGAATCATTTTAAGAACATTAAACAAGATATAACAGTATAACTGCAAGATTATATTGTTCTTATAACTGTAGGATCATAATCTTAATGCACTCAACATCATTAGGATTCTCTATAACTTAAGAGTGTGTTGTCTCTATAAGTTAAGAGTATAGATGTAAGATTCTCTATAAGAACAACTTAAGATTCTCTATAAGTTATGAGTATAATTGTATAATTGTTGCATAGATTCGTCAAACACAATGACACTTATTTAATGTCAACTAAAGTGCCTTGTAAAAAAAGAGTCATGATAATTCTTATTCAAAGTGCAGGAATGATAGATATATCACAAAGCAACATAATATTGCAACTACGAAACCACGAAGTGGACCTTTTACGAAATCTACGAGCTGAAAAAAAGAATGGACAGGATGGAGAAAGATAACATAAATAACAAGAACAAGAACATTGCAGAGGACAGGGAGTTGGATTGCACATGCCAATCACTATAATTGAATGACTCCCACCCGACCATTATGTCATGAAATGATTTGTATAGTAATAACTCTGGTAAACAAAAGTCAATCCATTTTTCTAACCCACGTGGAGGAATGGATACAAGCCTTGGGAAAACTCTAACAGTAGCTACTCTTTCTCTTGGCTCCCATTTTTTTTCTCTTATTCTTTTAGGATTATATATCCATGATTTGGTTGCATCAATTAATGTAACACATTCCATACAAAGAGGCCTTGTTTTATATCCATCAATGGAAGATTTTGTCTCTACATCATTGTTCTCCTCATTATTTACAGTTATAGGTTGAACACTTCGCGTGAGACATTTAGATTGACAAATATTTTACTGCCCTGCATCAACGGAAGTTCTAACAACATGTGACATGTTTCTTGAGCTCCAATGTATGTTTCTATGACAGTCTCTATTAGAATCCTTTTGTATGCTCATGTAGCTAAATAATTAGGGTTTTCCATGCTTGAAAGACACGTCAATGTTTTGGTATGTTAATGATCTTTTCTCAGCTTTTGATGCATACTTTACGATGCATTTTGTTACTACATGTTTAGAAAGAATATGTTGTCAATCTATATTTTCTCTCCATAATTGCAGTATGTGACATTTATGTGAATTCACTCTATCATCATTGCTTGTTGGTTCAATTTTTTTTCACTTATTTTTTTTATGTCTGGACATAATTTGGATCCCCTCAAATTTAATGGTCATGGAGCATTATACCTATAATAAATATCAACAAGACATACACATCATTTATTTTCTAAGTAGATACATAATTTTGATATAAAAATATTACTCGGTGAAATAATTACTTGCAAACCATCCTTCCTTATTTTTTTTGTAGGCATGCACCCTCTCTACAAATTGTGTCATTCTACACAATTTAGTAGCTCTTCATAATCATGGTCAATATCCATCTCTACAAGTTGATTTGTATTTTTGAGACATGGATGTTGACCAAATGCCTTCAATTGAAAATTGAAAAATCGATATATTAGCTATATCATTAGTAGATAAAAAATTCATTTCATATATTATTAGATATTTAAATCCAAATGTTTATGAACAATTGTGTAGGTTGTGTTATGTACGCTCAATTACAGGGGTTAGAAGCACCGATTTGCAATGGGGAAATCAATCACTTACTAAGAACGAACCTACGAACAATAAAATAACAAGCAAAGATAGAGGAAAACAAATAAATGCAAACCACAATGCTTGAGGCTTCTATTGCTTCTCTCTACTCCTTCTGAAATGTTGTGTGTGTGGTGCTCAGTATTGGTATCGACAGTGTCTATGACTTGGGAGTGTTGAAAAAATGATTATTGATTATGATCACAAAAATGTTTTAATGCTTCGTACGAGAATCTTGCAGAATAAGGGTGCACAAAAACTTGAAATCATAGATCCTTCAAGTGGTTGTGAATGATTGATTATATATAATATGGAAAATGATTTGAATGGTTGAGATTGATCCTAGAGATTAGAAAATGAATGGTTGAGATCAAAAGGAACTAGAGAAGCAATCAGTAAACTGCACCTCTTCAACTAGGAGAGAATATGTGATATTTAAGCTTATTGAGAAGAAACCAGTAAACTCCACCTCTTCAACTTGGAGAGAAGGGGTGATGTTTTAGTTTAACTGAGGAGCAACGAGGAAACTCCACATCTACAACTTGAAGAGAAGAGATAATGTTTTAGTTAACTGAGAAACAACTAGTAAACTCCGCCTCTTCAACTTGGAGAAAAGAGGTAATGTTTAGTTAACTGAAAAGTTGATCATGAGTTACCTTTTTGAACTTGAGAAAGGATTTATTTGAAAATTTAATTGATTTTTGTAATTAAAGTATTCAAACATGTGATAATTGATTTCTTTTTTATTTACAATTGAATTATTGAGTGAAATTAAATTAAAATAATGAATAATTAAAAGAATGAATTAATAAGTTTAAATATTTAAATTTAAACTTTAGGAAATTTAATTTAATTAATTAAAGAAGATTAATAAATTTAAGGTTATTTAATTAATTTTGGGGAAATGATTAAAATGATTTGGGAAATAGATTTAGAAGAAATAGATGATTAATTAATGATTAAAAAACTATTAATTAATAGATAAAAAAATAGTGTTTTAATGTAAGGTCGCAAGTATGTCCATTTTAGGGTGTCTACACATACCTATATATTTCTTTGATGTGGATCTTCTCTACGATTCCATGCATGAATAATACAATAAATTTATTTCTTGGCATTTTTTCATTCCTCCTCTTTTGACCAATCGATATTGTCCATATTGGGTGCTCCATTGATCCATAAAATCTATGCAAATGTGGTGAATCCATATGTTGTCACTCATGCCTACACCAACAATCCTTGACATTCATTCTATTTTCTGGAATTTCTTTTTTGAATATTGTATGTCTTAAGTGCATGTAATGTGCAACTATATGAGGATAGTTGATAAAATTTTGTTTTCACCAATTCTGAGGTTTATGTGAAGTGGTTGGGGATGTTTCTAACATTAGGGCATGCAAATCAGGCCAATATATATCTGTTGCACTTAACGTAAAAAATATTGTTGGAGAGTCGAATTAGTGAAGCATGTTTGTTAATTGTGTGCGAAATTTAGCCCAATATGACCTTATTCCTCTTAATATTGTTCCAAACTGCGTCAACTTGTTAGCCAGATGAGACTATAAAATGTCTTCCAAATGTTGACGTAACTCATTGATAATGACGGGCATGTCTTTGAAATTTTCTTTTGCAAACACTACAGATAAATTTTGTGCACGGTGTCTCATTATCATGTTAATCATAACATATTTGAATCATGGATGTTGACCAAACCGATGATCCCTATACGGAAACAATTGCTTCAAAAATTCATGTAGACACGTCTGTGTAATTTGTGGTTCTAACCAATGGCATCTACCATTAGGAAACAATATTGAAAATTCCATGCCAAGTAACCCTGACATTACATACTCATTTATAGGAGACGCATCAACACATGGCCAATCAATCAGTTTTGTTGGATTTGCATCAAGGTTATTAACGCATGCGTGAATTAATTTCATTTCTCTTTTGACATTATGTGGTCTTGAAGCCATTAATGTAGTGTGTTCAATTGTATTACCTTCATCATTCTCCATAACTGGACCAAAAAATGTGATTACATTTGCATCTGAATCAAATTTCATTTGCACTACCTTCACTTTGTTAAAAATGTTTTCACCAGAATTCCTTGGTAGCTCATTGAGAGCATTTTCATCAATTCTAAAATTTGAGTAAAATTTGTCATCCTCTATTTTGTATTTGAGCGCTTTATAGACACTATCCCTATTGACAATAAAATTGTAATGTGTGGCACATTAATCCCTTCTTCTAATAATAATAATAGGCAAATTCTCTATTGTATGTGGCAACTATTTTGAAACGTGCTCTACATTTGAGGGAAAACTTATGTTGTGCCCTTTTACATTTATATTGAAAACCGGCTGCATGTGTAACTTGCAGTATTGAGAGAACATGTGCAATCAACATTTCCTCTACCTAAGTCAATTTTGAAAGATCATTTGGTTGTGGTCAAGGACCCATACTATTTGAAGATGAAAAATTATGAATTCCCCTCTCTTGTTGACATTTGTTTCTTATAGGACCTTTAGAGCTTCAAGATACTTTGATTCCAAGATAAGATTATTGACAAACATGACACATGTTTGGGGTTCTAAATCTATCTAATTGATGTCTAAACTACATTTGAAATATTTTGAAATCAGACTGAAGTGAACCATTTGGATTTGACATGTTCTCCACACTACCTTGAACTCCTACACTCATCTATAATTGATTCCCGTGTTGTGGTGTTTCTGGTACACTATCTATTGATATTGAATTCTCATTTTCAAGATTCAAGTCAATATTTCCATTAAATGATGATTGTGTCTCTCACTTGATTGGGATCAACCTCTTGCATTTCTTGTGCTTCAGGATGAGAGGTGATGCAAAGGAGTACTCCTCTCTAGCTACAAACACAAAACTCGGAGAAAAACCAAAGCAGGTATTCTCTACTTCCACTTAAACAATAGATTACAAAAAAAACATGATTTTAATCATACCAAATTTACCAATACATGTTTACAACTTATCCTGTCATTGGCATCCTACACAACTCCTCGGCCTCTATTCTATTTTCATATTCATAGAAGATGTCCCCCTCTCTCTCAATATGCAGCCCACCTAATGTCCCATTTTTTGCACTCTTTATGCAGCCTCCTTTGACATTGTTGCTCCTCCCCATTTGGAAATCTTCAACCAGCAGTAAGAGATGACTCTTTAGTTGCCTTTCTTTTCCAGTTCCTTTACTCCCCAAGTGTTTCTTTCTTCTTTCCTTCTATCGATGCAATTTCAAATTTTCTTGTTTGGTAAAAGCAAATCCATCTAGTTTTGTCTTTTCAACTTCTCGTCTACCAAATCTTGGGAACTTTTGTTTCTTTAGTGAACCACCCATTGGAGTGACTTCTTAATTGCAATGAGCTACAATTTTGATGAACAAAAATTACAATTTTCCTTTGAAAAATATTTGATGCATGAAGAAGCTATCGATGTAGGTTGCTTGAGCATAACAATCACTATTAGGAGTCGTTGATTTCAAATGAGTCAAAAACTCTTACTCTTGGCATACAATGTGAGCAAATTATTTATTAAATTGTTGATGATCCACTAATAATATGTGGGCATTATAGATGTCTTCAATGTGGGTCAGTGTAAGACAATCCAGCCTCAACTTTATTGTCTATGCCATGTCATAAAACTCTCTATCCCCCGCGATCTGTGACATGAGAACACACATGCTACTTAGAATGTTGGCCTTGTGAGTAAATTCCCAAACATAGCAATAGGAATAATGGGGACCAAGTCAATTTATTGTGACCCTTTGCAAATTTCAAAGTTTCTCCCTACTAGAGACTTTGCCACAACCTACATTTGTTATATCTATTAAATATAGTTTTTCTCTTGTCCACAATTCTTTGTCATTTAACACTTTGTTTCGGGAAAATAGTAGTCATTAAATCCAATGAAGTTTTAGTACATACGTTCTCCTATTTTAGCCAATCAAACAAAGACTCTTATTAGATGCCCACTCCATCTCATATTTTGGAGAGCGTGTCTTTATTCATCTTAGCTTTTGGACTGAAAAACATGCTATCATTTGGTGACTGCAAAGTCATAAAGCTTAAACAAACCAAAACATGAAGAAAACAAGATGAAATTTATTTATTTTGGTTGATGTTGATTGCCCTTCACCTGAGATGTTCTTACATCAGACACACTGAGTAGGAAAAATTTTGTGAGTAGGACTCACAAAATGGAGTTAGGTAGTTGGACTACCCTTTCAAGTTACTGGCAAACTGCAGCAAACTCCATCGATGTGTCAAGGAGGTGGAATCTCTTGTGTTTCCTTCTTTTCCAACATCTTACTGGAACGACCATCATCCTTTTCTCGCAACTCTACTAACCGCTCTTTTCTCCTCTCATGGATGCTTGTCCACCAAAAATTGTCCTCCTCTTCCAAAAGAACTCTCCACTCTCATTATTCGTGGGATTCAACCCACCATAAACTTACCACCTCCTCCAAATCCCACCAACAATATCCTCTACCGCTTCCACACACAGGCAACCAACCAAATGTACAAGATCCACTTGCACTCTTTCTTTATGCACATCTGCAAGTTTTTCACATTTCATTGTTGCATTCACATCCTCATCTATTTCATCGATTCTCGCTGCAATGTCTTCTTCAGGTAGCTTTTCTTTACTCATTGTGAACAATGCACCATCTTCATCAAGTTCTTGATAAACATCAACGACAACCTCTATCTTTTGAACTTCTTCCTCTTTCACTACCTCAACCTTTTGGTCATTCGTTCCACCTACTTCCTCCAAAGGATGTTCATTCACCAACTGATGATCTATTGTGATCACTTCCTCTTCTTTTTGTTCCTCATGTTTGTGGATTGCTCTCACATCCTTTTCCTTCGGACTGCAACTCTCTATCTTCAATGGGAATCTCCACATCCCATAAATCTTATCCCAATTTTGTTCCAAAAATGCAATCAACACGACCCTCCTCACAACCCATCTTGTTATCTTCCTTTGACTCATTATCTCAATTGTTGCAATCTCTCATCATGCATTCACTTTTCTTTGCAGCTCCAAGCTCTCAATCGATCGGGACTTCGTACACCTGCAATGATCCTTTTGAACTCCCCATGACTGCTTCACTCCTTATGTGCAAACTGTCTCACAGTTGAAGATAGGTTTGCACAACTCTCTACTCATCACCTACATGTCCTGGTGTAGACTAGCTCATGGTTGACGATCGTTCCACATGATTAGAACTACTAGTTCTAATACCATTTGATGCAAAGGAGTACTCCCCTCCAGCTGCAACCACAACACTCAAACAAAAACCAATACAAATATTCTCTACTTCCACTTGAACAACATATTGCAACAAAGAAAAATACAATTTTAATCATATCAAATTTACCAATACATGTTTACAACTTAGCCTATCATTGGCCTCCTATGCAAATCCTTGCCCTCTATTTTATTTGAATCCTCAGAGAAGATGCCCCTCTCTCTCAATACGCAGACCACCTAATGTCTCATTTTTTGTGCTCTCTATGTAGCCCCCTTTGGCATAGTTGTCCCTCCCCATCTTGAAATCTTAACCAATTGTAGGAGACAAATCTTTAGTTGCCTTTCTTTTTTGGTTCCTTTACTCCCTCGGCATTTCTTTTTTCTTTCCTTCTATCGACCTATTGTTACCAGATGCAAGTTAACAAAAGATGATGATTCGTCCAAAGCTGTAGCAATTATGTACAGATCAATGATTGGGGGTTTGGTATATTTGACTTCTACTAGATCATATATTGTGTGTGCTACTTGTTTAGCAGCCAGAGTTTAGCAAAAACCAAAGGAATCACATGTTGCATTAAAGGGGATTTTCAGATATTTGAAAGGAACGAAAGAATTTTGATTATGGTATCCTAAGGATTCAGATTTCACTTTGATAGTCTATATTGATGTGGATTGGGCCAGTTGTGTTGATAGCCAAAGAAGTACAAGTGGTGGAGCTTATTTTCTTGGCTCTCAGTTGGTTGCATGGTCGAGTAAGAAATATGATTCCGTATCATTATCTACTGTTGAAGCTAAATACATTGCAGGATCTTCATGTTGCACTCAGGTACTTTGGATGAAATAGACATTGAAGGATATTGGTGTAACATTTGATGAATTGATCCCAGTTATGTGTGATAATACTAGTGCCATAAACATTTCTAAGAATCTGGTACAACATTCCAAAAGGAAACATATATCCATTAGATATCACTTCTTGAGGGAGAAGGTTTTAGATAGTCAAGCAAGACTTGAATATGTACCTACAAAAGAGAAGATTGTAGATATTTTCACAAAACTATTGTGTAAGGACACTTTTGAATATATCAGGCAGAAGTAGGGGGTTTTGCCCCTTCCTAGTCAGAACTAAAGTGCACCGGGGTGTGCATTGGTCTAGGGTACTATATGCCTATTGTTTTCTAGATCAATGCTTGGTGGCTTCCTCTTAGGGGGGCAAAGTAGGTTTCTTAGGGGGGTTTTGTACTTTTCCATTGTTGTCAAAAGGGGAGAAGAAAAGGGGACCTAATGCTGACATTTCTTTTATCGCTTTGTCATTGATGAATATTACCATCAATGACAAAGGGGGAAATTATTGGAATGTGATTTTAATTATTGATGTTGTCATTAATGATTGTCATTGATGTCAACATATTCTAGTTGATCAGCCGTGGTTCTATTTAGATTTTGTGTTCTAGAATTAGCGTTCTCTGAATGATGTGCTATAATGTTCTATCTTTGGTCGTGATTGTCTTTGTCTCATTCATGTTGTAACGTACTGAGATACTTTCTTTTGGGTTCATACCTATCTGGACATCAGTGATTGTGGTTCAACAACATAAAATGCGGTCTAATGCATAGATCTTATTCTTTGGCTTCGGATAGTGTGATGGGTGGATATCATGTTGCTTTGAGCGAGGAGATTTCGGTGTGGTTCACGTTTCATTCCTTCCACTGTGGGAATGTCTTGTTGTGACCTATTTTAAATTGTATATGGCCAACTTTGTAAAATGATAATTAATATTGTGCTTGGTCGACATGGATGAATATGGAAGCATGAAATGTTATTTGTAAAGGATGGTTTTTCTTTGATGAATATAGACGTGTGAGCGATGTGAACTTGAAGAGGAGATATTCATACATCATTGTATTTGTGATTGTATGCAACCGGTGATAGCAAATTGTTATATTTTTTAGTGTTGCAATTGGTGTGAAATATTTCAGTGGTGAAATTCTTTATCATTATTTCTTATTTCGGCAATTAGATGAGTTTCAGTTGTGATAGATGGTTTATGTATTTAGGGTAGTTAGCCCAACCTGTAGTGAGCATGTTGGCAATGAGCCTTCATCGTAAAAATCACCTTAACCAGTGCCATCTTAACTGGTGTTCTTATTCATGAGAATTAGTTTGTCCGTGGTTTTTCCCATCTTGGGTTTTCCATGTAAATCTAGTGTTCATTGTGTTTGGTGTTCCTTTGTGCTTTCAAGTGTATATCTGTTATGTTTATCTGATTGAATTAAGGTTGCTCCGGATTGTTTAAGTTAATAAAAGCTTATAAGTAAGAGATATTTTCCACAAGTCAAATTGTGATATTGTTATCAAGATTCAACTGTGTAGTTTTTTTAGTCAAACTCAAAACTAATGGAAGTTGTTATATTATAACTAATTCACCCCCCCCCCCCCTCTTAGTTATACCGACTATTCTATAGAATCATAGTCCACAAGCAATTTTTTTCCCTTTTTTAGTTTTCCTGGTAGCCAATCTATTAGACCTATGGGGGTTACTATGTTCCTCATCAACATCATCATCCTCCTCACTGACCACTTCTTGAACAGAGATTTTAGCTTTTTTAGTGGGGGTTCCTTTTAATTTAGTGGTGATCAGCTTGGATGCTTTACCTTTCAACCCACTGGTATTGAAGGTGGGGGCATCAAAACTTAATACTTCAGGTGTACCAGGTATGGAAGCAATTTTAAAGACCCTGGGTGATGGGTACATTTCTTTTTGTTGGGCCCTGTCACATCAATAATGTTACAAGCAAGAGGGACAACAAAATCGGGGCCTAAAAAACATAATAGATTTGGGAGGACAAAGTGCCAAATGGAAATTGTAAAGCGTGAAAATAAGACCTTGGTGCAAGGGGATGAGTTTCTTGCCCTGAGTTCTAGCACTCTTCTTTGCATCCAAGACTGAGCTTTCAAGAGAATTAAGCAAGAATAACGGAAAAGAGACAATTTCATGATTTCTAAAATGGTTATGCAGAGGCATGTGATAGTAGTAATATATTTTTAAATGCCCCTCAAGAATGAAATACTTCATGATCATAAGACAAACCTTATCCTGGTGGTAGCTTCTTCCTTTTGTAGCCTCCCTGCATCTTGACTAGAGATTCACCTCCTTTGAAGAACCTATTTAGGTTGTCATTATCCACCATCTGACTGGTCTTCTTCCATTTCATGTCGTTAAAGGATAACTCAGTAGCCTTAGCAATTACTTCCTCGTCAATTTCAAATGAGATACCCCCAAAAATGACTCTCTTGTCTTCCCAAGAACTAGCAAACTGGCCAGATAAACCCTCATCGAACCCATTAATAGATTCAAAATACTCAAAGACCCCTCCTCTACAAATATGTCAAACCGTGGGGTCATTTTTAAAATCATTCAGCTTACTAAGGTAAATGTGGAAATGGTCCCCACCCATCCTTGTAGTAGAAAGATGATAACCAGGATGACTCGTACAGAAAAATCTGCAACACTTGATATGGTTAGGAAAAATTCTTGTTATAACATAGCGTTTTAAAGGAAAGATAAAAACCAGATTGTCCAACTAGGTATAATCATTAACCGTTCCCCCTGAAAAACTTGGCACATGTGGGCTACAGTTCCTTGCAAGTGAAGGTATTTTCATTGTGGAGTACAAGGTTGTGTTCAAATCATAATGTCATCTCATCATAGTAGGGTTCACCCTCAGGTTTGCGTAATTTCCATGATTGACTAAAGGCCATCTAGGCAACTTTAAGCATCCTAGGGGAATACAAATGTCTTATTTAATAAGGAAGTCCACAACCCCAGACCATCATGTCGCCCCATCAACTTCATATTCGAATTCCAAATAGCTTTTCCATAGAAACTCTCCCACTATTAAAATGATGAGGACTATGGCCAATTAAGACCCAACACCATGAAGCACACATTAGGAACCACCACAACCAATTCAGTTTGTTACACCTTGTTTCTGCTAGCGGTTGGGCTCTCTCGTCAAGAGAGTGGATATCAGCCATGAGGGAAAATTGTCTCCTCCAACACCTAAGTCCCTTCAGATTGTAGCCAATTGCAGTTAATGAGTCTACTATCACATTACCTTCCTTGTAGACATGGTTGATTTCAAAGGAATCAAATCCCATAGGAAGTCTTTATATATCTACCAGAATTCCATCAATTCACCAATTAACCTGAGAGAACCCTTTAACAACATTAATGATGTGTTGTGAGTCCCCTTCTATAGAAATAGTTCTAACCCCAATTGAAAGTGCTATCTTAAGACCCCAAAAAAGACCCATTCCTTAATCTTGATTGTTCATATAATATTGCAAGTTAGATGTAATCAATCCTCCAACAGTAGCAACACCCAGAATCGTCTTTGTAATTCCATCGAAGTTAAGCTTGAACCAACCTAGTTTTGGGGGTGTCCATTTGGTGTTCCTCTTTAATATCTTTGAGTTGTCAAACTTTCCATACTGCAAGGCCCCAGTTTCTGGCAATTTGGTGATCAAGTGGAGAGGGGGGGAGGACGAACAATGTCAGGTAGTGACAACCAAGTTCTCCTTAAGCATCTTGTGGAAAATCCCAAAAACATCAATCAAACACTCTACTCCCCCAAAAACTTTTGTGATTTCTCTCCTTCCAGATGGCCCAACTCAAATGGTGAGGGATTTGCTTACAAAGTTGTCTGATAAGTGGGTTGAAGGGATTCCTAATCTAATTGTAAACCAATTGTTAAACCTCATCGTTCATAACCTAGTCAAGAAATACATTTGTTAAATGCAGATAAAGGAATGATTTGTCTCTCACATATTATAAAGGGATAGAGCCAAGTTACCGCCCATGTTCCAATTATTGTTCACTCCTTGCTCAACCAATCCTCCAATTACTACATTTTGAAAAACCAGAAAAATGATGACTAAAAACTCATTAATAAATTTCACATGCACTAATAACCCTCCACTCGTACCCCCAATAGTTAAAATTTTCAAACTTTAATTGGAGGAGCAGCCAATGAATACTAGAGCATTTGTGCATAAGTATTCGTAAAATTAGTTATCAAACCAAAAAAAAACATATTCAATTAGTTGTACAAATTTTTGAGGTGGTTCTAGTGCACAGTTATTGGGGCACCTTTTAAGTAGGTATCGAACAACATCTATAAGCAAATTAAGTCACTTATAAACACAACAACAACAATAAAATTCAATCTTAAAAAAAAATATCTATAAGCAAATTAAGTCACAACATCTATAAGCAAATTAAGTCACTTATAAACACAACAATAACAATAACAACAACATCAACAACAATTAAATTCAATCTAAAAAAAATCTTTATGTAAAACATTTGATATCTTTAGGTGCAATTGGAAATATCTTTATGTAAAACATTTAATATCTTTATGTTTGTATATATTCTGATACTTAATTATTCTTGCCTAAATGGATCTTGTACTCTCTTATTAATTGAGCTATATAAAGTTACGTCTTGGACTTCTATTGATTGGGTTTTTGACTAAAATATTGAAATAGGACATTCACTGAAAATATTAAATAACAGTCTATATAATAATAGAACTTTTTATATGCCAACAGTAATGCCTCCATGGCTATTCAGGCTGCTCTAGAGTTGCGTCTGGATGACAACTCTGGTCCAAAATTGAATCCTAATACAAGGGAACAGAGGTTCCTTCACTCTTCACTCTCTATGAAGCTTCTGCTAAACCAGACGTTTATTATTGGGTTTAGATTACTAAATAACTCCGTGCTCCTTATACATTCTTGACCTCCTCACAGAACATGGGGATTCATTTTCCCCCAAATAAACATGAGGTTCTACACTACAATATATGTTATACGGCACTAGTATCTGCTCATGGGCAGTAGATGGGTAAAACAGTACAAACAACAGAGAAAGCAATGGAAGTTTAATGATGTGAAACTAGCTTCACATCATCTATGACAGGCCCACACAATGAACTGAAGTCATCACTCCTCATATGATAAAATGTGCTGAAGAACACAACGCTTGTTCTTGCAGAAACTGCTTTGAAAGCGAGCTGGGCCTTCTTAAAGCCCCCAGTGCCCTTGGATTCATAGGGCACTTTCACAGTCTCCTTTGCTGCAAAAGCCTCAACAATCATGGACCCATTGCAGGCATTGCTTCCGTCTCCTACCGTGAAGCTCAGCAGATAAGCCTTCCCCACCTCTGTTCTCACAACCTGTGCAATGGAGCTCTCTTTGCCCGCCAGAAGCTCCACTGCTCTTCTTCCCTGAGGCACTACATAGTGCAGAGCATCGATATACTTGACGGATTTGAGAGAACTTATGATCCACCCGGGCAGAGGAGAGCTACGATCATCTACATTGGGGGGCAGAAGAACGCCATAGCTGCTGTTACGGAAAACCAGAGGCCCCTCCTCAAAATCTCCATTCTTTATCATATTACCTGTAATTACAAGAGGATTTAAGTTTCAATGCTTTGAACAAAATCTGCCCAATTTCAAGTTTCATATTTCAAACAGCATTTCAGCTGTTTAAGCTTTACCCAAAAGAAAACAGAGCAACAGAAGTTGCCCAAACAACAGGATTTCAGGGTTCAATGATTTAAACAAACAATGTGCGACTGTTGAGAAAAAAATCTACCCAATTTCAAGTTTCATACTTGAAATAGCATTTCAGCCGTTTAAGCTTTACCCAAAAGGAAGCAGAGCAACAGAAGTTGCTTGCCCAAACAACAGGATTTCAGGGTTCAATGCTCTGAACAAGAAACAATGTGCTCCATTTGAGAACAAAATCTACCCAATTTCAAAGTTTCAGACTTCAAACAACATTTGAGCTGTGGTTCACACGAACCCATCTCTCATGACGAACCTATCTCTCATGAAAATGAATGGAACACTTAGCACTCATTGCATCTAGGTGATGCTCACAGAGGTGAAGCACCGAAACTTCCCAGGAGGTCACAGTACTACTCCGGTCACCCATCCCAACACTATTCCAGCTTGAGCACAGTAAACTATGGAGTTGTCTCCATGGGGTTGAATGCAGAGTGGGTTTAACAATGGAGGAAACTCCTTAGTTAAACGAGCTCGAGCTGGAGTAATACTGGGATGGGTAACCTCTATGAGCATTACCTAGATCCAATGATTGCTAAGTGTTCCATTCATTCTCATGAGAGATGGGTTTGTGTGAGTCAAGAAAAATGGGTCAGTGAGTTTGATTCAAAAAATTACACAGTTGAATCTGATAGCAATATCACAATTTGACTTGCTATGGAAAATATCTCCTACTTAGCATTTGAGCTGCTCAAGCTTTACCCAAAAGGAAAAAAAGCAACAGAAGTTGCTAATCCAGACAACAACAGGATTTCAGGTTTCAATGCTTTGGAAAAGAAGAACAATGTGACCATTGGTAACAAAAACTACCCAATTTCAAGTTTCAGAGTTCAAACAGCATTTCAGCTGTTTAAACTTTACCAAAAAGGAAACAGAACAACAGAAGTTGCTTCCCCAAACAACATGATTCAGGTTTCAATGCTTTGAACAACAAACAATGTATGACCATAGAAAACAAAATCTACTCAATTTCAAGTTTCATACTTCAAACAGCATTTCAGATTTTCAAGCTTTACCCACAAAGGAAACAGAGCAACAGAAGTTCCTTACCCTTGGCATACCGGGGCAAAAAGAGCTCTTTGATGGCAATGGCGTCGACCAGAGGCCCACAGGCGGGATCCTCTTGCACGCCTGGATGGTGCAGAATGATGTCCACCATATCATAAGCTGCGCGGAAAGCCCAGGCGTAGGAATCCCACCCAGTGCTACTATATACTGTCTGCATCGGCAAAATACCGGCTGCAGGCGGAACAGAGACATTCAAGGTCTCCATCTGGGAACAGGTTCGAGCCACGCTGAAGGTGAGAGAGTACAGGGAGCCCTTTTTCACCTCCACCCTCTGGCTCAGCTGTGCCTGGTTGCCCAGCCTAGCAGCGTGAGCGCCTTGTGGGACAACTACTATCATATCCCCCTGTCGATGCCCAGCTGCAATGTATTCCACAAAGCCCTGGATGCGCCATAAAGGCAGCGCATCTGAACCAATGATCCGTGTGCCCTTGAGGGCAGATGGCTTCGGAGCCTTCTCGAAGTTTCCATTCGGTAGCAAACCTGTGGATCATACATCACAAGAAAAAAAAATCAGATTTCTATTCAACCAATGCTTATATTTGAACCTGAACCCAGAACACAGAACAGAGTACTATTAAAACCCTTACCATTTCTAATGGGGATCGCAGCACTAATGCACCAAAGAAACGCAGTAATATAAAAAGCAGAACACAGGAATTTCAACATCTTTCACAGTGAGCTTCCCTTCAGATGCAGAGTGGAGACTAGCCTGATTGGATCAATGCAGATTGTTGGAGAGATTTAAGGATTGAGTGGGGTTTTATACAGTTTCCCATCCCCTAGAAAAGCAGAGTGAAGGAACCGAGAAGAAGAACAGGGCAGAGAAGGTGGGTCCGTTAGTTTATGTCGCTTTCCAACTGATTGCGTCCGACATTAACGGGAAATCGCCATTTGATAATATTCCCAATCGGCCACAGTCGTGAATTGGGAATTTGGGATTGTGGAAACTCGAGATCAGTCCAATTTCTTCGAACGGACCATCGCACATTTCCTCCATAAACGATAATAATAATTCTAATAAAAACAGAGGGTAAAGTCATGCCAGACAACAAAATTCCAAATCAATTTCTAAAATTCAAATTCTGTTCAAGTAACGTCGCCGCTGTCAGTGCCCCACAGTACTGAAATCGAACATGCATTGGTTTGCGTGAGCGATAGGCTTAAACAATATCAGATTTCTTTTGCATGTCGATTCAAATACGGTAATTTTACAGTATTTCAAAAAAAAAAATACCGTGGAATAACCAATCTAAATTTTCCACGGAACATGTTTGACGGTGAGCATGTAAATTCACAACAGTCACGGAAAAGTTTTTGAATTTTCAGACAAGCACATGTGCCTTCACGCCGGTTGCATTGAAGTAAAGAATCTGGGGATATGTCAGCAGGGGGAACAAATTTTTTCCAATTTGAATGTACCGCCGACATGATTTTATGGAAAAAGATCAGAGTGGGCTCCAATATCAGATGGAAAATGGAGTTTCACATGGGCAAGCGCAAAAATAGCCATGCAGGTGGAGAGCGCAACTCTACCTAATCGTAGGGATCAGCAGAATGACAAAGTTAGGCACATGAAGGCAAATACACATAATTTTGCAAACACACCATGTGTTAGCACTTATGCAAACACACAATGTGTGTTTGCATAAGTGCATTTTGGCCCCTCCGTAGACAGTGCCTTTTATGAATCATATGACCCTTATTTTAATTACACTTTCAATTGGTGTTAGATTTTGTTGATTAAAAGTTTATTAAAAAATAAATAAATTGTAAAGTCGTGAGTTTTTAATTTGGGAGGTCTTGGGTTCGAATCTACTTAATTTTAATAAATAATAATATTTAAATCAACAAATAATAATAATTAAATCTCGACTTCCACTGATTACCCATAAAAAAAAGTTTATTAAAAAAAATTATGTAATAGGTTAATAGCTTTTTTTTTTTTTTTGAGTTAGTAAGTAGATCAATTATGCAACTTTATGGATTTGAATTGTTAGGTTGGATGTTTTGAAAGAAGAGAGGAATGCAGAAACAAAATTAGGGTTTGCAACCCTATTTTTTCATCGCAATTTCTCTAGAGAATCAAATGAGTGCTCTCTCAAACAAAATTGTTGATAATACACAGCCATCAGGTGGGGGTGAATACTCTGAATATGGAGGAGAAATATGATGCCATGGGTAGAGGAAGCTGAAATTGGCAACTAGGATTCAAGGAAACATTCCACTAGACACAAATAAAGACATGGAGGAAGGAAATCAAGTTTTGGGAGGAGAGAAACCTACATCAGTGACAAGAAAAGAGAAAAAAATAAATGAAAGTACAAGGGAGGGACAAGCTTCAAATGATGTTGAATCAAGTAAAACTTTGGAATTTATGCTTCTTGATGATGTAATGGACATCATTGTTGAATGCCAACACATATCTGTAATTCTATTTTTCTTAAGAGGGATACCCTCAGAAGCTACTTTTTACAAATGGGCTAAAATTAACTGGGAGAACAGGGAATGGGAGATTGAGGCTCTGAGGGGGTTAGGTAAAGGATATGTGTCCGGAAAATTTAAAGATGTTGAGCATGCTCAAGTTGTACTGCAATATGGCACTTGGGTCATTCATGGTCAAGTTTGTTATCTACAAGCTTGGACTCTAGATTTTCATCCTGAAGGCCCTTCCAAGTAATGTTATCCTATGTGGTTGGAACTTCCATTTTTTAACTTAGTATTCAGACCCTTCTTGCAAAAAATAGTTGCTCAACTTGGAAGAGTCATTTGGTGCAAAACCAATGAAGACAAATTTTCAAGTCTAAAAGTCTACCATGGAGTATGTGTAGAAATGGACTTAAACAAGCAGTTACTAGAAAATATCAAATTCATAGGTCCTGGATTTGAATATTCTCAGCCCCTTGTATATTTAAATAAGCCAAATGTTTGCTTTTATTGTCGCCAAGAGGGTCATCTGATAAGAGATTGTCCTATCATGAAAAGTAAGGCTACAATGTTACAAAATGTTGCTCCTGCTAGTCAGCATTTGGTGAATACTCAGACCCAAAATTCATCTATGCCTATGGACACTATGCTTTTACCAAAACATCCCCAACTCACTTCTAATGTTCAAAGTGATAATGAATCTTTGGTCATGACTGATTCAGATAATGTTATGACTGATAGTTGGAAGTTAGTTACGAAAAGGAAAGAGCCTTCTAGATCTGTGAGGAGTAAAGGTAAATATTCCAATGTTGATAGTTCTGGTTAGTCTTTGCCACCAAACTCATGGAAAGTAGGGCGTAGATCTTCTCCCCCTCATACAATTATGAGGCAAAGGTCTTGTTCCCCACCTCCTTCTACAGATAAAGGTATTTTTGATCAATTTATTATTCATGTCAGCCGCCATGATTTTTTTCCATAGGAGGATACCCCTTCTGAAATTTCACCGCCATGAACTTTAAAGTTATGTCATGGAATGTTAGAGGGATTTCACTCCCTCACCAAAAATATGGTGTCAAATATGCTATCACAAAGTGGAAACCAAACATTTTGTTCCTTCAAGAAGTTAAGCTTAGTGACCTTTGTCTCGCTTCTTCTCTATCTCATGCATGGAGAGATGTTTTTTTATACGTCACATAGAGAAGGTAGTGGAGGGCTGTCATTGGCATAGCTTCTTGGATTTCTTGAGTTTTTTATTGATAAGGGTGAGGATCCTTCTCATAGTTGTGTGTGGGTCCTCACCTTTTATCAATGGTCAACCTATTGGATTCTACTTAGTTTATGCCTTTAATAATAATACAAAAGACAGGTGTTATTTGTGGGATTGGATATCTCTAAATCTACCTAATGTTGATTGGATGATAGGAGGTGACTTCAATATGGTGGAGTACCCAAATAACTGAAGCTGGTCTAGTAATCTTAACTTGAGCAATGGAGCACTCAGTAGGTTACTTGGTCTAACTGTAGGTTTGGGGTTGAAAGGGAACTCAGTAGGCTTTATAGGTTCTATGTTTCTCCTAATACTCATATAGTTCAAGATTCCTTGGGACAAAGTGTTAAAGTTGACTATTGCACCACCCTTTCAGACCATTTTCCCATCCTTTGCTCTGTTAAAAGGTTTTAGGGTGATACTATTAACTCACAGTTACCTTACAAGTTGAATACTTCACATTTAAAAAACCCCTCATGTGTTGTTTCTCTTGTTGACCTTTGGAATTTTATCCCTAAACCAAAGGATAATGAATCTTATAGAGATTGGTGGCATCGTGTTATTTCTCAAAGTGTTGAATTTCTACGAGCTTATGGTAAGAGACAAGCTTAGCAGCAGAAGCGTAAAGAAAAATCTCTCCAAGGAAAATGTGCGCACACAAGGAAATTGTTAAATGTCAATCCTAATAACATCAACCTCCAATCTTCCATTTTTTCCTTGGAAACTCAACTTCATAAACTTGACATCTATAGGGGACAAGGTGCTAAAATAAGGGTCATATTTCATTGAATTAAGGAGGGTAACAAAGGGTCTAAGTTTTTCTTTAGTTTTCTAAAGTATAAACATAAAAAAAGAGTTTATTGGGATGATACAAGATGAGTCAAGAGTCTCTCATACCAATCCTAAAGATATTAAAAAGTTATTTTTGAATTTTTATGAAAAATAGGAGGCGCATATGCAAGACATACAAGTTGTTCTAGAAGACATTGTTAAAGATCATATCCCTAAGAAGGTGGATGTTGAATATAGCGAATTCTTAGATCATAATATGTCAATGGAAGAATTAGAACAAGTTGTTTTTTCAATGCCTCATAATACGAGTCCTAGGGTTGATGGCCTCTCTATTGAATTTTATCAAACTATGTGGCAACATAATAAAGATGAATTTTACTTGCTTTATTTGGAAGCTATAGAGGAAGGTTCCTTAGGGCCTAATATTAATAAAGGCTTAATCAAACTCCTTCCAAAAGGGAAGAATAAAAATTCTATTTTAGGTTGGCATTCAATTACCTTACTTAATACTTTGTATAAAATCATTGCTGAAGCAATAGCTTCAAGAATTAAACCTGTGACAAAAATGATAGTGAAACCTGAGTAAACACGATTCCTTGGTGGAAGGTTCATTCTTGATAATCTTATGTTGGCCTTAGAAACCATAGAGTGGGCTCAACAATTAGGAAAAGATGCTCTACTTGTTAATCTTGATTTTGATAAAGCCTATGACAAGATGCATTGGAGCTTCATCCTTAAGATTTTACAATGGTTGGGTTTTGGACCTAAACTATGTAGGCATGTACAAATTTTATTTAATGATTGTAATGCACAGCTGGTTATTAATAAGTCATTGACAAAATTTTTTCCTTTATAGAGGTCTATTAGACAAGGTTGTCCTTTGTCTCCCTTCCTCTATGTTCTTGTTATTGATGCTCTTGGTTACCTACTGCAAAAAATACAGCAAAATGAACCTGATCAAGGGTGTTTCTATTCCTAATAATGCACTGATTCTTAACTCCCATTTTGTTGATGATAGTATGCTCTTCATTCAAAATAGCAAGGAGGAAGTTAATAATGTTATGAAGGCCCTTGATCTTTACTGTTCATTTTTTGGTTCAAAGTTATCACATCATAAAATGGAGTTTATTATGGTGTGTTGATCCTACTCCTCCTTGGATCCCTAAAGAGTGGAAATATATCAGGTATGGTCACATTTCTTGATACTTGGGTATCCCTTTTGGGCTTGGAGTTTATCTTTTTGACATGTGGATTTGGTACCTTACTAAGAAAAAAATAAACTTTACACTAGGAGTAATAAATATTTGTCTTTAGCCGGAAAGATCCAAGTTGTGTATCAAATATTTCTAGCTTCTCATGTGTATTACTCATCTTGTTGGATGCCATCTAATAAGTGTTTATGATGATTTGATTAAAATAATATACAATTTTTTATGGGCTAACTGGAATGTTCATGTTGGCTTTAAATCCACTTCGTGGTTACATTGCATTCAACCTAAATCTAAAGGAGGATTAGACCTATTGGACCCCAAAACTCAAGGGGTCTGTTTATCAACAAAATGGATTATGAGGACGGTGTCCAAGGATGAACAATGGAAAATTTTGGTTTGACATCGTATCATTATGGCCTCTTGCAAAGACAAATGGTAGTCAGTTTATTTGTTAGACAAGATTTTTCTTGCCCCTTTTTTTTAGGTTCAAAGCTTGTTTTCCTTTACAATTAGTTTGGAAAGCTTGGCAACAAACTTTGTAAATATTTAAATTTGAGATGTAGTTCTTGGAAAAATGGTTTCAGCTTTGGATGTTCATCCATCTGGTGGAACAAGTTGGTTTAGTATCGTGGCCAGCCTTTAGATGTTGCATTCCCAAGACAAGCTCTTTATCTTTTTTAAAAAGGAATCTGATAGTTTCCAGGCACATTTGGGATTTTAAAATTCAGGGATTGGGCAGCTTGGCAAAGTATCCAAAATGAGTTTGGATTAACTAGTAGTTATGAAGGCTTTTGTATCTTTGTTAAATCTTTGGTGCCTATTGAGCTATTGATGAAGATTTGCACCCCACTTCATTGTAACTTTTTTAAGGACTAGTTATGGATCTCAAAATTTCACTTTTCCAGCTTCTCACTGAAAAGGTGTATTTGAATCTTCTTCCTATTATGCCATTAAATCTGAGACTGAATTTGAAATGGAAAATGTAAAATTAAACAAAAAACTTGGAGGAAACTTAGTGCTCAAGTTTGGAAGTCCAAATCATAGGATGATGCTCAGATTTTGACTTGGAAATTCTTACACTACAAATTACCAGTGGATGAAAGATTAAAATTTATGAAGGTTCAACTACTTAATTGTCTTTTCTGTCAAAGGAGGGAAAGTCTGAAACATATTTTTTGGGATTGCTCATGGGCTAGAAAAAATGGACTGCAATCTTTAAATATCTTCTTTCTATTTTTGGTCATGTTATAAGTTTGAGACAAGCTATTTTGGGGCTTGGCTTTCATAATAATGTTGTGGCTAACTCAGTGAGACAGACTATTTTACTTTATATATGGAAAATTCAATGTTTGGAATTTTTTTCAAAGCAGATTATTCATGAGGAAGCACAAATGCTCAAGTTTTACTCTGACATCATCTTTCAAATTGTTTATTTGTGCTCTCAATTGCAATGTGTACCCAATGAATAGGTGAAAACTAGCAGGTTGTTGGATGCCATCAAATATCAAGTTTTGCAGCTTCATGAGAAAGACAGTGTGTGTTCCAAACAACTGCAACGGTTGTTAAAGTTCAAAGTTTGATGTTGTTGTTCATGAAAGAGATGTTGTTGTTCGAGGTTATTATGTAATGTTGTTTTTGTTAGGCTCTTGTAATGTCTCGTGGTATCTTTGTAGTGATTTAGCTATTGTTTGCAAGGGCAACATTTTGTTGCATTTTGTAGTCTAGAATTGGCTTGTTGGTTTTCTTCCTTCTGTGGCAACTTATTTGTTGCTCTTATATTTGTATCGACTCTGCATTCTTTTAGTATAAAAAAATGTATGCAACTTATTAATACCAATATTGCACAATTATTGGAGCATTAGTGGATTAGTATTGGATCAATTTTATAGATTTTTTTGGTTGTCAAAGCAAACGGATAATGGGGGAAATAGTATATGTTTCAAACGGTACTTTGAAATGAACTTTTTTTAGCCTTGTGTGGATAATGAATCTCACAACATTCATCTTTACTACACGGAAGCCAGAACAATATGTATAAGCAATTAAGTCACATATGAAGACAACCAAAAAAGTTTAAATCCAATGTATTGTTTATGAGATTAGGATATGCAAAATTAGCTATCATAGCTATTGGTTCTCTTCCCCTTGGTGACTTGGAATGTTTTAAAATAAAATTGTGATGTTTTATAAATCAACCTTTTGGATTAAATTTCATGATTTATAATGAGGTTGAGAAATTTTTATTACATCAAATGTGGAACTCTCTTATAAAATCTAAAATTTCATGTTTGTGTTATTAAATATGGTGTCACATCAACATACATGTTATAAGATAGAGGAAAAAATGATCACTTTATCGGTTGAACTTTAAATCTTTTTTAGGTGTGTATGTAGCATTGCAAAAATAATTGAATTTGTGTGTGTCATCACATGATTGTTCCTTTTTGGATGCGACTTATTATAGGGAATTCATTTTGTAGAATTACTAGTAACAATACTCAATACATAGAATTTTAAAGTAACAACTAATAGTAACATAGTATTAAAATGATTATTGAATTGTTTATTCAACTAAAATATGAGACAATTATAATAAGAAAATAATGGCTCTTCTCGCAAACACTTTGTTTACAAACACACTCACAAAATCCAAGAAACAATACAAAAAATTTTAAAAGACAAAATAATTTCGCAGGTCTGAATCAGGGTTTCCTGAGACTAAGAACCGGTTTGAAGCTCTCAAAGAAATTACTCAACCTCCAATCAAAAAAATTATTTCAGGAAATGAAGTTTCAAGGAGTGATGGGATTTTTTCTTTCAGACGACCTAGGGTTCTAAGGTTCCCTTTACTCAGCAACACGACCTACCAAACAAATAAAAGGTATATTAACTCTACATCTGCTAGTAGAGACATTAGGTGAAGTTGGGAGAAGGAAATCCTAGAACAGAAATGGGTATTCAACCAAGGAAGGAAAGTGAGAGATAGCAGTTGGTGAGAAGCCGCAAGGATAAAAGGAATATGGGAAAATAGAGGAATGATCTCAATGGTTTATGGGTGATCCCCATTTCCAACAAGATACCTAATTTTTCTATGGGAGACAATTAGACCCAGTTGGGAAAATTTCCTCTGAAAAATACTAAGATTACAATAAATACTCTCTCCTGACCATCCAGAGTCTCCTGGCATATAATAAACTCATTTCCTGATCATTTTCAAGATGGTATTAGCCACAGACAAGGGCTTTCTAAAAATCTTAAAACCCCATACATTGCCACATAAACTCTAATGTATCTTCAGGCCCATCCGGTAGTATAAAACATGGATGAATTCCTCAACCCAACAAGGTTGAAGCAGATACCTTAATTATTAACAACCACTACACTAAAGGATTATGGGATAACTACAAAAACCATGGGCTATTTGCGAAATGGTACGGATTTGGATCCTCTGTGAATTGCATGGCCATGTGGCTTGAGGAATTATTTAGGGATCATGTAAGTACCACTATCCTTAATGAAGACTTTATGTTTATTGACTATAATAAAATCTCATTTAAAAATTAATTTGTATATGGGGAGTCATTATTTCTTAGAGGATATAATCTAAAATTCATGGAATGGAAACAAAATTTTGACTCAAAGGATTTTCATAATATCATAGCACCCAGATGGATTAGTACCCAACCTACCTATAGAATTATTACATAGTCATATCTTGAAGAGAATAGGAGATCTTCTAGGAGGGTTTGAAGGACTTGAGGAAAATTATGTATCTTCTTATAATGTTAAAATCGTAGTTAACTTAGAACTAAGTTCGCAAGCACTGAAACCAATTAAAATCATAACTAACCAATCAATATATATATCCTTAAACTTGAAATATATAATGGAAAAATTTATAACAGAATTATTCTAAAAAAATTGAATTTTCAAAAGATAATAGAGTCCCATGAACCCCTACATGGGACTAGGGATTGAATCAACCAAGAGAGCTCATTTATCAATCTTCAAAATAAATCCCCTTCAAACATCCAGATCTATCTTAATAAGGAGCATGGAGGATTTATTATCAGTCAAATGGAGATTCCATAAACTAATCCATCCCAAACCCATACACTTCCACCTTCTCATAAAGTTATTGAATCTCCAAGGAATGACCCAGAGCAGACAATAGGTGATGAGCATAACCATTTCTCAAAAGAATTTAATTGTCCACAAGAAAGAGAAATTGTGGAAGATGGAGATTGGATACCTCCCTCCATGGAATTGATGGTAGAAGTTGAAAGCCCAAAGATAGTAGAGGCAAGTACATATATCAATAAGGAGATGCCTGAAAAGGAAATAGATAAGAGTGAGGAGGTTGTTGAAGACTATTTTAATACCTCTAAGGATAATAAAATGAATGAAGAAGAAGACTCTATGTTAGGGAACCAATTTGATAAAGAGACAATTTTAGAAAAAGAAATTGAAAATATATCAAATGTAGAGAGTGAGAAAGGTATGGATACCGAACATGGGCTCTCTATGGAAGGGGAAAAAAATATAGATAACATGTTGATGACATATTTTGTCATAGATAAAACCAATGGAGAATAGAGTTGGGAAAATATAATAGAAAAAGAAGGGATATAGGACAACAACAAGGTGGAAAAAGAAATCCACAAAATAATGAACTATCTATGTGATGAGGTGGTTAATGATCTTATGGAAAAAAATTTGGAGGAAATAATATACGAGGAAGAAATTGCCTTGCAAGAAAAATTGTTGATTGCTAAAATTATGGAGACTGGTGAGGATCCACCTAGATATAATGTGGAAAAGATGATGGTAGAACTAAATGAGAAGGATAATACAAAAGATGTGGAGTTCTTGGGTATTTCTCAAAATGAAATAAGTAAAGATACACCAGATTGTGCAAAATAGATGAAGAAAAGAGGGAGGAAATCCATATCTAAGATAATAAATAAAGATGGATTAGCAGAGGGTCAGATCAAATTAACCTCCATATTTCATGTAGGGAAGGGGTATGTGCTTCCCACATAGCCATGAAGCTCTTAACCTAGAATTTTAGGGGCATGAATGCCCCTAACAAGTAGCATGTTATATAACACTATATCACTAACTCAAATCCAGATATAATGATGATTCAAGAAATAAAATTAACAAAATAAGATATTGAATCTTTTAATAAAAGACTAGGCTTTAGAGAAATTGTTGACTCCCCCACTAATGGAGCTTCTGGAGGACTTGCAGTAAGCTAGGATCTGACATCTGTTATGTTCACTATGGAAAAGTACCAGCACAATTGGATAAGTGGATGGGTGAAGAGCATAAAGAATAATCTCATTTTCCTCCTAGTTAATGTATATGTTCCAACCCAGAATAAGGAAAAGAACCAAGTACAGAGTGAGATTGAACATTATTTACAGAATATCCCTGGTCAAATTTGTATTATTGGAGGAGATTTTAATTTCATCACTAATCATACAGAGAAATGGGGAGGATGTAAAAAAATGACACAATCAACCAAAGATTTCAATAACTAGATCAATAGAAATAACTTTATGGAAATAAAAATAGTTGAAAATACATTTACGTAGAATAATAGAAGGAAAGGATTTAGTAACATAGCTGAGAAATTGGACAACTTATTTTTGAAAGGTAGCTTAGTGAATTTCCCTCATACCACAGAAGCTAAAGTTAAACCAATCTTTGGATCAAACCATTACCCAATTCAACTTACAATTGTAGAAGACATAAGTGATGACATGTAACTGATTGAATGTTTGAAGATATTAAGTTGATGATCATACAAGGCAGTAAATCAGTTAATGGATTGTATTTTCATTGATGTCAACTTGATATAATCTGTATGGTCATTGTAATACTGCTAAAGACTTCAAAGAACCGATAAATCAAGGCTATGCTATCAGTAATGCATACAAGTCAAGTATTCACTAAGTGACTGTATACAACGATGGAGTGCACACTGACGATCAAAGTAAAAGAGCAAAGTCACAGTGTTACCCGACGAGCTAATACACAACATTATCGATGAGCAGAGTTACAGTGTTGCCCGACAAGCAAAACACAGAGTAACCTGACGAAAAGAATTTCAGTGTTGCCCGACGGAGAAGACAAGGATGGAGATCCTGATGACAACTGAAGTCACACCGACAGAACAGTCAGTTATCACCGATGACTAACTAAATTGCTGACCGACAGAACAGAGAGTTTAGAAAATGACAAAATGCTTAGCTATCAAGAAGCTAAAGATAGAGTTAACGAATACTTATCATTGTTTTAATCATCCAGATAAAGTTGGAGATAAGTAAGTGATTTAAAGTTGATTTGTCCAGTTGGCAAGAAGATCTCCTTGAGATAAATCATAAATTTTCTTTAAATCTATTGGTGAGAATTATGGAACACGCCAAGAATCAAGAAAGCCAAGAAAAGGGGAAATCATGTCTATATAGAGACAAACCCAATTCATTATGATTTGTGGGGTGAACAAGACAATAGAGGAAAGATGCTAAAGAAAATTTGAAGGAGAATAAAGTCTTCATTCAATCCTGATCAACAAGCTGAGGAAAGAGCTAGATTCTGCAGACACCAACGAACAGTGAGACAAGCATCACAGAGAAGAATAGTGTGGAGCAAAGGTATAAGTGATTATATTGATCAGAGAGGTAATGGACTTATAATAGATCTGAAAATCTGCAATTGAGTTGTATGTATGAACAGATCATTAGTGTTTCATTTTAACCATTGAAGCATACAAGCCTCTTAATTGAGCCAAACTTAAAAGTCTTTTACAATTGAGATACATCCCAAGGAGTATCAAAAATTTTGATCACAAAAGTAGCATTGGATATGCCCGATACCTATTGATAGGCCAAGTGAGCATTTGATCAAGGATGGTAGCATTAGATGTCAGATACTAGTTGACAAACTATTTCTAAATCCTCTAACAAGGTCACACCTAATAGTGTGTTTGTAACCTTTAACAGGGTTGGCTCCTAACAGAGCTCACTTCAGAAGAGTGAAAATTTGGGGAACCGGTCCCAGTGGTTTTTTCCTTAATAGGGTTTCCACATTAAAATCCTTGTGTTATGTGTTTATGGTTTATTACTTTACTATTTTACATTTCACATATGCATTTCTGGATTGATCGGTATACTCTACATATTTACTATGTTTTGGTAAATAGTTGTATGTTGGAATTATATTGAGATAATTTGTACTGAGAGGGGAGGGGTGAATCAGTACCACAAAAAATTTTCTTGGTTAGCCCATTAACCCTTAGTCACCAGTTTGTAAAATAACTTATCTATCTGTTCATCTTTCTTTATGCATATGAAATCATATCATACATTCCATTTGATGTGTAACAGTAAAAGAAACATACATGAAATTTGATAACACATAACACAAGATATGGTATCGCAGAAAACTCTTGTTAAGGAAGTGAAAACTGTAGTGGGGATTGTTACCCACAAACTTCACTATCTGCAGATAAGAAGAGCCGGTTAAGGCTTACAATTTGATCACTTCTGATGACCTACCCTGTTAGGAGTATTACAGTGGAGACCTATTAAGATCTACTTCATTTGAAGCTTTGAATAACACTGTTAAGTGTGCACTCTGTTAAGAGATTTACAAAGGACGGTTAAGTCCACCATCTACAAAAGGATTTTAGATGTGATGCACTTGTTAGAATGCAACTACATAAGTCTTTGATCTGATGATAAATGAAATCTTCAATTGCTGATAAAACAGATCCTATGAAGCTCCAAAAATACTATTAGTCATCCTTCCATGATTGAGTATTACCTGTATCTGCTCGTTGGTAGCCTCTGTGTGTTCTTGTTTAATTGATGTATTATGTTTCTGCTCTTTGCATGAATTCTTCCTTTTTCTCCTTAAATGCTCTTCGTGGCTATCAATTATTAAGAATTCATGTACTCACAATTGAGTACGAACATCTATTTATACTAATCTAGGCTCAATTCTTTATTCATGCATTTACACGTTAACTCTAGATTCAAGATATACAACTTGAT
>MU223436.1:2232518-2252431 GCA_018584345.1 Thuja plicata | reverse complement strand
GGTATGCAAGGAGTTTAAAAACAACTTTCATGGTGAGTTTTTGGAATATACTTTGCAAAATGATTTGTTGTTTAAAGGAGGTCAACTTTGTGTTCCTAAAGGGTCTATGAGAGAGAATTTGATTCAAGAAAAACATAATGGAGCACTTAGTGGTCATTTTGGAGTTAGTAAGACGCAAGAGCTAGTCACTAGGTTCTATTTTTGGCCTAGAATGAATAGAGATGTTAGACAGTATGTTGAGAGCTGTGTAGTGTGTCAAAAAGAAAAGGGCACATCTTCCAATGTAGGTTTTTATCAGCCACTTTCAATCCCAACCAGGCCATGGGAATGCATAAGCATGGATTTTGTAGTTGGTTTGCCAAGAACAAGGCAGGGATATGACAATATTTTTGTTGTAGTGGACAGATTTAGCAAGATGGCACATTTTATACCTTGTAAGACCATTCATGATGCTTGTAACATTGCAAAATTGTTTTTTAGTGGAGTGGTGAGGATACATGGACTCCCACTTAGTATTGTTTCAGACAGGGATAGCAAATTCATGAGCCATTTTTGGAAGACCTTATGGCAAAAGCTCGGTACTAACTTGTCTTTTGGATCTGCCTACCATCCACAGATAGATGACCAAATAGAGGCGGTCAACATGATTCTTGGTAACTTACTAAGATGCCTCACAAAGGAGTATGGTCAAGCATGGGACCAACTCATTGGACAAGCCAAATATGCATACAATGATACAGTGAACAGATCAACTGGTAAGAGTCCTTTTGAAATAATATATGGATTTCACCCAAGAGGAATTTTTGAGCTTAGAGAATTGAAGGAAGGAATGCATGGTAGTGGATATGCCGAGGAATTTTCTCATTCAATGAGGGAAGTACATGAAAGTGTGAGAAAGAATTTGATTGAAAATGCTAAAAAAACAAAGCAAAAGGTGGATGCAACAAAGAGGGATGTTCAGTTTTAGATTGAAGACTTTGTGATGGTACACTTGAACAAACATAGGCTGCAAAAAGGTGTTCCTCACAAGCTACAGATGAAGAGGCTAGGTCCATGCAAGATACTTGCAAAGTATGGAAACAATGCATACAAGGTGGAGCTTCCTAAAGACATTGGGTTGTCAACAGTTTTCAACATTACAGATTTGATAGCATACAAAGGACCAATTCAAGATGCTGATCAGAACCTTCAAGAGGTAATACAAGAGGTACAAGATCTGAAATTAGCCCCTACTCCATCTATGACAGCTGAAAAGATACTAGACTCAAAGGTCTACAAGAAGACTAGGAACAAAGAGTATATGGAGCACCTTGTCAAATGACATGAAAAAGAAGATGCTAATGCTACTTGGATCAGAAAAACAGATTTCAAGAGGTTGGGAATTGATCCAAACATGCTCAATCCAAGGATGGATTAACCTTTCTTTTGTTTGGGGGAGTATGGTGCAGGAGCACACCTAGCTCGAACCCTTAGCTCTTTATTTCTGGCATGTATTGACTCTAGCCAAGTCAGGAGAGTTTGTGTGGACCTTAAAAGGTCTTTTGTTTTCCCTAAGATGGATATGACTAGGTCAATCCATGTCTAGCTAGGTTTCTTAGTTGGTTTCCTGATTTTTGGTTAACACTGTCGGTTAACACTGTGTCAGTTAACACTGTGTCGGTTAACACTATCGGTTAACACTGTGTCGGTTAACACTATACCATTTAACACTATAAATTAACATTGTGTGGGTTAACAATGTGCCTGTTAACACTGTGTTGGTTAACACTGTGCCAATTAACACTATCGGTTAATTTAGATTGGTGGTCGGTTTTACGTTACTGTTGGTCGGTAAAGTCAGTCGTAACGGCCTGTGAAAAGTGAATCTTGTCTTTTATGGACAGTATGGTCAGTTGTAATGGTTCCTAAAGAGATGCTTGTGAATATGTGGGCATTTTGGTCATTTTAATGAGAGGATGGTTATTAATAACATCCCAAGCCTTCATTTTAGAAATGGACAGAGTAGAGATTGAAGAAAAGAGAAGCTACAGGAAATCACAGAGTTGCAGATTATTGTACTATTTTTTTTTGTTTCTAGTAATGAGAAGTTGTAGATAGTGTATTTAGTGGATATCAACCTTCTTTGTTCATTTTTAATGCAAGGAGATTAGTTACTTTATTTTCTATTTTGTAAGTTCTTAGTTCTTCACCCGTTCTAGGTTGTAAGCAGTGATGGCCCCTTGAGATTTTTGAATCCATGGTGATAATCATGTGTTGGGATGGAACTCAAGAGGAGCCCTTGTGCATAGTTTCTTTTTTGTTTTCTGTAGGAGAAGCAACAACAAAGAGTCTGGAGATCTTACCCTAGGCGAGCTTGGTAATAGTCTGGCTAAGGAAGAGAATGAAAGCAATGTTCTGAAAACATTGAATAAGTGAGAAGAATGAATCTATTTGTGTAGGTTCAGCAAGAAGAAGATGAAAATAACTTCGATGGGGACTGAGTCTTGAAGGGGAGGTAAATTTGAGAGTGACTTACCTCAGTTTAGGGTTGTGAACACCCTAAGAGATCTAGGAGAAAGATCTTAGAAAAGGGCCAAGTTGGTCTTGTAACAACAACAAGACTTCTGTCCACATCATTTAGGGGTTTTGTACTGAGGCAAGGTTGATGTAATTTGATGTTTGAATTGTTTTTTCATAGATTTCTCTATTAGTAGTATATCTAGTGCTTTTTGGATGTGTAAGAGGTAGGTCAGTTCTGTGGTCTCAGTCTGATTTCAGGCTTAGGGTGAAACATAAAATGTAACATTCAAGTATAATCTAAACACTCTTAATTCCTTATACTTTAAGTTACATTTTATGTAATACCTTCCAGGATGTTTGAGAGTGGTTTTAGCCTCCTAGGAGTTCAAATAAATATTCTAGGTTTTGAAGATTTTAGGAAATTTCAAACTTAGCCAAATTTCAAGAATCAACATGTTTTCTGCGACATGATCTTGTTATGATGTTTTTTGGTTTGATTTGGTACCAAAAGGCATTGGTTATATGGTTTTGGATAATATTTTGTGTTTGGTACATTTTGATGTCTTCTTATGTGTTATCTCCCATCTTGAATGCCAGATTAGGGTTTAGAAATGTCTGGTGGACAAGGGACAATCAATAATCTCCTAAACCCAATCCAGTGATGTTAGGGTGTTATGATTTATGTTGGGATGAGGTACTTGATGTAATTATGTTGTTGAGAATATATTTTTGATGCATTTTATGCAATGTGGATGTGTTTTATCCATCTGTCTACCTGATTGTGGTTTAGGGTTTGCTAGAGGATTCAAGAAAACTTGTGCTTTCCTAAACTCAATTGTTTGATGTTGTGACGTTGTTATGTCTTCCTATATATAATGATGCAAATCTCTTATGTTATTTTGATACTTTATTTGGGTAGGGAACCTAAGGACACTAGGTGAGTGTCTCTCATTGAGGGGTCAGGGCCCTAAGTGGCTAGTACCAGGGTAACCCACTGATGAGTTATGTAATCAAGTGATAACCTAAATAAATTAACTGGGAATGGGGTGATTTACACACTAATCAAATTAATTTGTGCCTTTCCCATGTTGCTAGTGCTGGTACAGAATAGGGATGGGAGTGGGAGAAGGTGCCTTTGTGGTGGCACGATCGAACAACCTTGTCCTCACAAAAGGTGTTCAGTTCCACATGTGCCTACTTGGGGGTCAGGGCCAAGAGTGGCTTGTACTAGGGTAACCCAAGGGGTGACGGCTATGCGATGACACTCACCTATCTTGTAGCTTAGAATTCCTACCAATGTTGGTTATGTCCTTTGTGGACCTTGTGATCTTCTTGTGTTTTCAGTTTTGTTATGTTTTGGGAAGGGTTACCTTCACCTTAGAAGTAACCTAGATGTTACCTTCTTGCGTGGACCTTGGTCTTTGTCTCCTAGCATGGGGGAGTGGACTCTTTTTGGCTCCACGTGGCTGGGTGGTTAATCTTTATTATATAAAGGTTCTATTCATGGTCAGATGGATGTTCCTGACTCCTGTTTCTTCCAGACTTTCAGTTTTGAAGACTTCTTATTGTATATGTAAAGATGCACTTATGCATGTGCATTCTTGTAATAATAATCTCTTTTAAGGAAATAATTGGATCTGATGATATGATGTATATTAGTGTAAATCAAAGCAATGTATAAGGGAATGGGTAGATATAGGTAAAAGGAAAGGGAAAAGATTGTATGTTATCAATTTGAAAAGATAATTATTTAGGGTAGTTATTCATGTATCTTGTATTTCTTTTTGGTATCCAAGAAATGATCTTAGACTTAGTATGAAATAATGTATTTATGAATGAATGCACTATCTCTTGATGTAAGGTTGTGGAAAATTAATATGAATTGATGAGTCAATGAATAAGATAGCTATAGAATTCAATATTGGATTATGTTTACTATGTACCTCAAATGAATGTGGAATAACAAAGTATATAGGGTATTCCTTACCTAATGAATGTTTATTTCTCACCTGAATGCTTAATGAATAATGTAAATAATGACATAATTTTAAGTAGAGGATAACTGATGTAGATGTATATATGTTAGGAATGCTGGTAGGATTATCCTTGGAACTTAATGTTAAAAATAAAGGAATGAATTTAGTAAGCTTAGATTATTCCGTCAATGCCTTAATGGGTAACTTGTAATGCACCTTAAGAATATCTTAATGGATAAATGAATAGATTAGATTATGTTGCTTGAATAGTGGTGTTAGGGAACCTGAGAGGACTTAGATTAGTTCGTAATATTTTTTTGAAAAAAAATATATTCACATTTCTTAGTAGTTAGTTGGCTTGTCCTCCTGGGTTCCCTAGCGGGGCGTGACATCTTGGTACCAGAGCCCTAGGTTCCACACTAAGAACTCTGGGACTCATAGCTCACCTATGCATAGCGTTGAGCATTTTATCTCTACCTCCTTTGTTTTCATCTATATGCCAAAAAAAATTGAATCTTAGGAAATGAAGGCTATGTTTCTTTTATTTATGTTACATTGTCTTACAAGGGTACATCTATTTCTCTATGATTGAGTTATATTATAACAATTACTTATGTTTTTTTTGTATTTTGAGATCAATGATGTGTTAAATGGATTTTTCTATAAATAGAATGTTAATTAATTCTTGAGACCTGTGTGTGTCATCTTATTATTGATAAATGACATTGTTATCCCTATAAAAGCCAAAAGTAAAGGGATACTCGATGTTTTGCATCTTAACTATGGTAGTAGGTAATATTATCTCCTGACCCTACCTATAATATATTTTTGGAAATTTTGTGTATTCTATCTTCTTAAGAATGCCCAGTTGACTTCTATTTATCCTACTCAAGGTATCTTAGAAATGAATTGATTTTGCACCTTTAATGTGAAGAAAGAAATGATTATGGTAGTACTTGCTTTTATTCTTATAGGACTGAAATGGTAATAACTAAATTACATGGCTAATAATTTGTACCTAGGCAAGAAGTGAAAAAAATTTGGGGTCGTGCCTTGGTATAAAATTTGAAAATGTTTTTTTCTCTTATTCTTGACAAAAGATGAAAGAGAGTGGTAGCATAGATCATTGTGTGAATGGAGAAACTAGGGCACATGAGTGGACAAGGTTGTGATAGATAGTTGATATATAATAAGAGTTTAAATTATCTCTCTCTTTCCCCTCTCTTGTGACTTCTTGAAGTAGGAACTTGAAATGTAAGGAACAAATAATTTATTTCCATATGGATTACTCTCTGTCTATCTCTTCCCTCTTAAGAAATAAGTTTTGAAGAACTAAAATTGGTTAGACAAGGAAATAATATATTAGGAAAATTTATAAATGATTAATTAGGAAACCCTTGGGTGAAGGACCTATGTCCCCAAGATTTATCGTAGGATATAATTCACATTTGCATTTAGGAAGAAGAATTTTTATCCCTGTTTTGGTATGAGGCTATATTCTTTTTGCATACCATGTTAATTTGCATAGAAAATGAGTTAAGCTAACATAATCAAGAAAGTATAGGGGAAGAGTATGTATGACAATGGATTATCTATACTAATGATGGAAGTTGTTTTATTAAATATATGTCTTTCTAGATGCCTAGTAAGTGGTTAGGACCCTAGATGAGTATTATGGAAACAAATTCAAGTTTTATATACATTGTGATCAACACCTTAGTAGTAATTAACAACATTAAGTGATTGATTGACTATGAATAAGAAATTTATGTGGAAAATAAATGCTATAAGAATATTGTTATGTATGCTACTCAATTTCTACTTGGATACGGGGTTATCTCAAAAGTTTAAAGTGTATAAGGGTAATGTTACAAATAGGTAAAGGGTAGAAATTAATTTTATGTACATTAGTTAATGTTATTGATTTAAATTTTGTGGTTATGAAGATAGTAGTAGGAAGTGTGGGCTTCTTCTCTTGATGGATCTATAATCATTATGAAATAGGGAACTTGAAGGAACTCTTTTACATTATTATTGGACATTAACTACATGCTATATGGAAACTGCCTGACATGCAAGTTTGGGAAAAATGTAAATATAACTAGTAAGATTTGAGAAGGGACCCTAGCTTAATGATTAATGGTGCAATAAATTAGAAATTGTTTAGTTCTCCTCTAGGGGTATGAAGGTGTCTTGGAAATTGAACACTACAACTATTATGAAAGATGACTTAGAATATATGTATTGTAAAATGTGTATGTGTCCTAAGTTATTGGAAGTATATTTAAATCTTGATGAAAAAGAATATTGTTTACTTACAAAAGAGGTTGTTTTATGTCTTCTAAACAGATTTCTTATAAAAACCGTGCTTTAATGAAAATTGTAAGTATATGGATTGTTTTAGTTTCATTATTGCAAAGGTAAGTAATAATTATTTGATATATTACCTTCATGAACATAATAAATATAAATTTTGTATACCCCCTATGTTTGACTGCATAGTTGGTAAGGAACACAAAGTTTAGAACCCTATTTGTAATAAAGTCTGACATTTTGTATTGGGTAGGATAAGATTGTGTCTCAAAATGGAAAATGTATCATAAATTCCATCTTTTTATATTAGTTATCACAAATAGGAACTTTGATATTGTGAAAAGAAGTGATAATTTCTATTGGTAAAACATGCATTTTCCTAATATATTGATGTTAGTGAGTAAACATGAATACCTTAGAGTTTGAATTTGATGACAATAATTTTGAAATAATACTCTGATTTTAAATATCTTGTTGAAAACTTACTGCATGAAGTGTAGGAATCACATAGGTAATTCTTTAGGAAGTCTTTTACTATTGGAACTGAGTTAATCTACACTAAAATTGTAATAAGATATGATTTACCAAATCTCTTGATAGGAGAAGTATGTGTGCAGTCATTAAATTAGGTTTTAGAGTAGTAATATTACAATTATGTTGGATAATAATTTACGACTTACATATAGTTCATTTTATCTCTTCCCACTTCCAAGAGTAAGTCGAATTTAAGGGAGGGGAGGATGTAATACCCCTCTAACCCTAATACAAGTTTTGTGCTTTTGAATGAATTAAGATCTTTCAATATTTTCTTATAGCTTAATACTTGTTTAAATCTATTCCTATAGTTGGTTTATAATGGTTCATGAGATTTTAGCTGAGGATTCAAATATCAGACATATTGTCTAAAGGTATCATTTGTGTATGTGTTTATCTCCATGTATGTATTGAGGACCTTCAATACCTTTCTGAATATAGCTAGGATGAATCTTGTATCTCACTTAATGATATAGGACATTTCTCATGATTATGTTGATTTATTATTAGTATCGCTTATAGACTAATCCAATGCTCAAGATTCTAACCCTCATTATGATAATGCTACATCCTTTGTGTGTGTGTGTATACATGATGTGTTTTCATGATTCGAGACAAAGTCGTAGTTACTCACATGGATGAAGTCTACACGATGTATCAATCTCAATCATCTGTCTACAATGTCTTCTTTTATATGTATATCAATGCACATGTATTTCTGCTATGTGATGCAAGCTTGCGGGTACTAGGCATCGACTTCACCTGGCTTCATAGGTCTGAGCGTGCCCCAAAATCCTTGATCATTATTGTTGTTACAGAGATAGTACCAGGTTCTTGAAAGAATAAACCTACCTTTGGTCCTTTTCTTATGATCCCTTGCACCTGGGTTGAGTACTCTTGAGTTGGTCCTGGATATGTTTTCTTTGGCATGATGGTAATTTGTTTTGTTATCTAGATAGCTTGGCTGCCTTAATTTATTTTAGAATTTTTATCCATAGGTCTTGTTGGAGGATTGGTTTATGTGGGTGGTAATCATGTTTCTTCTATGATTGAATTTTATATCTTTTATAGAACAATAGTTGGTTGCAGTAATTAATATAATAAGAAATTAAAATACCTTATAATAAGAATTATAGAATATATTCATAAATTAGTGTCTTCTTATAATAATAATATTTAAATGGTTATATATACACATAGGCATATGGGTGCACACATATGCACATGTGTGTGTATATATCTACACACACAAAGATAAGAATTAAATGATTATATGTATTTATGATTTGTGTAACAATATTGTTATAAGACTATATAGTAAATGCTAAAGTAATTATCAACTTATTAAATATTCACCTTGAGATGAATTCCTTAATGGCTAAGGTAAATAAAAGTAAACAAAGAGATATTAAATATTGGAATACCTTGTGTTAGAGATAATATACATTAATCTTTACTAAAGTAAATTTACATAAACCTTCCTTAAAATAAATCAATTAAGTATGGTAATGAATACTTAAGCATTCCCGTGAACAACCTATCTTGGGATAAATTTATATTTAAAACTAATATGATTCTAAACTATTAACCAACCTTGGTTATGGATGGTTGCATCGGTTGGAGTTTTCCCATACAACTACTCTTGTAGCATATTTATGAGAGAAAATTTTGTAGAAAGGGGGAGGTGGCAGGAAATAGAAGGAAAAGAATGGGGAACTTATGAGAAATATACTATTGTGATATAGGATAGAAATTATTATTTTAGTATTGAAAAAGAAAGGTGGAGGCTTTGGGGAATATACAGAAGAGAACCTTGTGTTGGTAGAGTCTGGAGGAGTTTGGAAAGTGGTTGGAGTTGTCTAAGAACTTCTTCCTCAATGGTTTCTCCGTAGGAGCCCAGGTAGGATCTATCCTGAAAGGAGATCCTTCACATGTGTTTTCCATGCTATGTGTGTGTGTGTATTATTGTTTATTCTTACTGCACTCTAGATTAGAGTAAACTTCTGGAAAGTGTATTATTATGTTGTTCTTCATTATATGTCAGATTATTTTGGATGGGAAATAATTCTTGAAAGGTGGTAGATGTTTATGTTATTTAAATTATTCTTTCCGTATGAACTTTCATCATGTTTTATGCTATTGGGAATATGGTGTTTCCTATTGGTATTCCTTTTGATGTACCTTAGGGTGCTTAGCATCCTGTAGGAACCTTTAAGTATGAGTAGGAAATACTCTCTGGTTAAAACCTTATGTTTTATGCTTATGGTTTTGTATGCCTCATTTCAAACTTTGGTAAGTGAAATAGGTTTATTTTGAGAGAAAGATAGTAGTGAGGGATTTTTTAGAAGGGAAAATGGGAGATCTCAACTAGGTTTTCCTCGTATTCTTCTTCCCAAGCATCCATCATGTATAGTTTGTCCCGCAAAATCAACCTGCAATCCAGTTTTTGTACTTAACACAGTCTTTCACTAACTGCGCAGTTATGGGTACCAATAGCGCAGGTTGCATGAACAACTACGTAGGAAGTAGGACCAAGTACGCAGGACCTTACCAACTATGTAGCTTGAGACTCCAACTGCACAGGTCACTAACCAACTGTGCAGGACTTCATCAGACTCAGTTTTAGGGTTTTTCTGAGGTTTAGGGTTTCCATACTGAGGCAAGGATGTTGTATTTTTTTGTTTGACTTGTTGTTTCACTCATTTCTCTATTAGTAGTATATCTGGTGCATTTTGGATGCATAAGACGTAGGTTAGTCTGGTGGTCTCAGTCTGATTTCAGGCTTAGGGCTGTAACACCCCAAAATTGGCATCTTGCAACCACAACCAATTTTATTGCATTTATCAATCTTCCGAATGACCAAAGTCCTATTGTACTAGGAAATTCTAAGTTTCGACTGACTCTACTTGACTTAAGTGTCAAATGCAAAAAATCCTAAATGTGCATTAATCACATACTATACTTAATTCCTAAATATCAATTACAATTAGCTAAATAAACCCTATGATCGAATTAATTTAATTACAAAGTCCTAGCACTTTAATTAAATTAAATTCACCCTTTTAGCTAAAACACATAAAAGGAATTAATTAATATTTGATTATTAAATAAATATCCTCATTTTAATAATTGAACTTAATTATTCAAATAATTGAGAAAATGCATTTATGAGGTCATATTTCATTTATTTAATCAAATAATCTCTCCAAAATCCCCACTTCAGTTCAGAAATGTAAACTTTGAGTTGACTGAGATTCAAAAGTGCAACAAATTAGTTCATCAGACATCTATTCATCTGTTAGGTGTCGGGGCAATCTAACCTTGACTCCTGAGAATCAAGCTTTGTTCTGGAGATGATTCTTGAAATCTCATTATTTGGTATCTGAGCAATCTAACTCAGGTCCCTGAGGGTCAAGCTCTATTCTGGAGATGATTCTCAAAACCTCGTCTATTAAGAAATGGGGCAATCTAACCCTGGCTCCTGAAAATCAAGCTCCATTCTAGAGATGATTCTAAAACTTGATCTAGCTGGTATCTGGGCAATGTAACCTAGATATTGGGGGACTAAGATTCATTCTAGGGATAGTCCTCAAAATCTTTACTGACTATCTTTCAAATGGACAGGTATTGGGGCAATCTAAACCTGACACCTGAAGATTGAGCCTCATTCTGGGGATAGTCTTTTGAAAGGTGGAAATCTATTAGGTATTTCAGCAATCTAACTCAGATCCCTGAGAGTTAAGCTTTATTTTGGAGATGGTTCTTGAAATCTTACTACTAGGTATCGGGGCAATCTAACCCAGATTTTTGAGAGTCAAGCTTCGTTCTGAAGATGACCCTCAAAAATTTGACTTAATCGGTGTCTTGAAAATCTAACCTAGACTTTGGAGAGTTAAGATTTGTTTTGGAGATGGCTCTGAAACCATCATCAATGCTGGAAATCAATCTCAAACTTTTCTTCTATCAGACTATTCTTTGAATCAATGCACTGCTCGCACATCAATTCAAAGAGGGGAAAAATGTAACACCCCTATACATATACACATCCAAAAAATTTGAAACTGGCTGAAGTATGCTGAACTTCTCTATGTATACTGCATGTTCTCAATTATTTTGTTAATCTTTTCTTTGTCTATTGCTTGTTGGTGTGGTCTCGATGATCTGGAAATGTCAAATCACCAGGGTGTATGTAATAAGAGCTTCTACATTAAGGTGGAAAATCCTCACATCGCTCAATCTTGTTTATTTTTACACCATGGTGAGGTTGGTACTATCTCCTTGACTATTATTTATCTTCTTTTTTATTGGTGTTCTCTTACTAAAACTGGAAACAATGTTCAAATCATCTTGGCTTTTGTGCCCTGATGCTTATGTTAGTTTCCCATATCTTATCCGATGAAAGTCATATTCATATCCTTATAGTTACAGTGGTACCAGTAAGGATTTTATTGACTATGATATTCCAAAAATGCTTTATGATGATAACTATCCAATGGGTCCAACAACCATGTCCTAGGGATTACATCTCGCATAGGCTTGCATTTTTATTCTAGACTTGCATCACGACAGTGTTTTGATGATCACTTCATTGTTTTCTCCTAGATTTGTATGATTAGGGGTTCTTCTTCAATGTTCTGGATTCATCATGACTGCCCAAGTGTTCAATCCTCGCTCTCACTCTTCAAAAGTGGCTATATCGACCACTCTGAATCCATTTTTGGGATCAAAATCAAATTCTGACCTTCTATATAGCTCAAAATTGCACTTAATATTTTTACGTAATCAGATTCTTGTGGAGTGGACTTTCTGATGTCACTTTCTTGTCAGAATCATCTCCAATCAACATTCTCTCACATCTTCTAGATTCTTTCGTAATCTGTTCTAATTTCTTCTTGACCTTTGGTTCAACTTCTAGCTATGATTTATCGCTTTCAATCACCATTATGGCATGTCATCTTTCCATTTCTCTCTCGAGGGGGAAAGATGATTACATCCTTGAATCACTTTCAATATATATTAATCAATCTGATTTGATTTTGATCTATTAGGTGTCTGGGTGATCTAACCTAGATTCCTGAGAATCAAGCTTTGTTCTGGAGATGATTCTCAAAATCTCATCTATTCGGTGTCTGGGCAATCTAACCTGGATGCCTGAGAGTCAAGCTTCATTATGAAGATGGTTTTTGAAATCTAATTGCCAGGTATTGGGGCAATCTAGCCCTAACTCCTGAAGATTGAGCCTTG
The DNA here is from genome assembly GCA_018584345.1 of Thuja plicata. NCBI lineage: Eukaryota > Viridiplantae > Streptophyta > Pinopsida > Cupressales > Cupressaceae > Thuja > Thuja plicata. The sequence goes on along the minus strand of MU223436.1, from coordinate 2,239,865 downwards.
TTCTGGGGAAAGTCTTTTGAAAAGTGATAATCTATTAGGTATCAGGGCAATCTAACCTGGATTCTTGAGAATCAAGCTTCATTCTAGAGATGACCCTCAAAAACTTGACTTAATCGGCATCTTAGAAATTTAACCTAGACTTCAGAGAGTTAAGCTCCATTCTGGAGATGGGTCTGAAACCATCATCAATTCTCAAAATCAATTTCAACTATTCTTTTGTGCTTCAGACATTAGACTATTCTTTGAATCAATGTGATGCTGGCACATAAATTCAAAGAGGGGCAAAATGTAACACCCCAAAATTGGCATCTTGCAACAACAACCAATTTTGTTGCATTTATCAATCTTCTGAATCACCAAAGTCCTGTTGTACTAGGCAATTCTGAGTTTTGACTGACTCTACTTGACTTAAGTGTCAAATGCAAAAAATCCTAAATCTACATTAATCACATACTATATTTAATTCCTAAATATCAATTGCAATTAGCTAAATAAACCCTATGATCGAATTAATTTAATTACAGTCCTAGCACTTTAATTAAATTAAATCCACCCTTTTAGCTAAAACACATAAAAGGAATTAAATAATATTTGATTATTAAATAAATATCCTCATTTCAATAATTGAATTTAATTATTTAAATAATTGATAAAATGCATTTATGAGGTCATATTTCATTTATTTAATCAAATAGGCTCTCCAAAATCCTCACTTCAATTCAGAAATGGAAACTTTGAGTTAACTATGATTCAAAAGTGCAACAAATCAGTTAACTGCTTCATTCACTCAAAAAGACAATAGTTGATTGTTTCTCTCAAAGGAAACTTTCTATTCTAAATTGGATTTTGAAATGTTAACTGTTTCTCTCAAAGGAAACTTGCCATTCTGAACTAGACTCTCATCCTATAAAAGAACTCTCTTATTTCTCATTCAAAAAAAGGAGAATGCATTGTTCAAGTGCCGAATCGCTACTAGAATTCTAACTAATATTTGTGCATTCAAGCTTTCATTATTGCAATAGATTAATGTCATTTCTAGATTAATCATGCATACTTTAGCTTCTTTCAAGCACTCTTAGTTTAATCTCATTTCTAGATTAGACACTGCATCTACATTTCTAGAATAAATCCTCCATTCTTAGATCAGTCTAGGTTGTTGTACTCTCAGATTCTGAGAGCTACTCAAAACCCCATCTAGATAGGCGGAAACATGTCGACTCATCCAGGCATGCAGGATGAATAACTCCATATTCATCTCTATGTGTGACTAATGAACAATTATTATGTTGAAGCGTATGGCTAAGTTAGAGGCCCATATTTAGCATATATAAGGGCGAAACATAAAATGTAACATTGAAGTATAAGATACATACTCTTAATTCCTTATACTTTAAGTTACATTTTATGTAATACCTTCCAGGTTGTTGGAGAATGGTTTCAGCCTCCTAGGAGTTCAAATAAAGATTCTAGATTTTGAAGGTTTTAGGGAATTTCAGACTTAGCCAAATTTCAGGAATCAACATGTTTTCTGCGACATGATCTTGTTATGATGTTTTGTGGTTTGAGTTGGCACCAAAAGGCACTGGTTATATGGTTTTGTAGAATATTTTATGCTTGGTACATTTTGATTTATTCTTATGTGTTATCCCATCTTGAATGTCGGATTAGGGTTTAGGAATGTCCGGTGGACTAGGGACAATCAATAATCTCCTAAACCCAATCCAGTGATGTTAGGGTGTTATGATTTATGTTGAGATGAGGTACTTGATGTAATTATATTGTTGAGAATCTATTTTTGATTCATTTGATGCAATCTGGATGTGTTTTATCCATCTATGTACCTGATTTTGGTTTAGGGTTGTCCAAAGGATTCAGGACAACTCGTGCTTTCCTAAACTCAATTGTTTGATGTTGTGACGTTATGTCTTCCTATATATAATGATGCAGATTTCTTGTGTTCTTTTGATACTTTTTTGGGTAGGGAACCTAAGGACACTACATTAGTGGCTCTTAGTGAGGGGTCGGGGCCCTAAGTGGCTAGTACCAGGGTAACCCACTGATGAGTTATGTAATAAAGTGATAACCTAATTAAATTAACTGGGAATGAGGTGAAATACAAACTAATCAAGATTAATTTTTGCCTCGCCCATGCCACTAGTGCTAGTACAGACTAGATATGGGAGTGGGAGAAGGTGCCTTTGTGATGGCACAATCGAACAACCTTGTCCTCACAAAAGGTGTTTGGTTCCGCATGTGCCTACTTGGGGGTCGGGACAAGAGTGGCTAGTACCAGGGTAACCCAAGGGGTGAGGGCTATGAGATGACACTCACCTATCTTGTAGCTTAGATTTCTTACCAATGTTTGTTATGTCCTTTAAGATCCTTGTGATTTTCTTGTGTTATGTTTTGGGAAGGGTTACCTTCACCTTAGGAGTAACCTAGATGTTACCTTCTTACGTGGACCTTGGTCTTTATCTCCTAGCCCGTGGGAGTGGACTCTTTTTGGATCCACGTGGTTGGGTGGTTAATATTTATTATATCAAGGTTATGTTCATGGTCAGATGGATGTTCCTGGCTCCCGTTTCTTCCAGATTTTCAGTTTTGAAGACTTCTTATTGTATATGTAAAGATGTACTTATGCATGTGCATTCTTGTAATAATAAGCTCTTGTAAGGAAATAATTGGATCTGATGTATATCAATGTAAATCAAAGTAATGTATAAGGGAATGGGTAGATCTAGGTAAAAGGAAAGGGAAAATATTGTATGTTATCAATATGAAAAGATAATTGTTTAGGGTGGTTATTCATGTATCTTGTATTTCTTTTTGGTATCCAAGAAATGGTCTTAGACTTAGTGTGAAATAATGTATTTATGAATGAATGTTTTATCTCTTGATGTAAGGTTGTGGAAAATTAATATGAATTAATGAATCAATGAATAAGATAGCTATATAATTCAATATTGGATTATGTTTACTATGTACCATAAATGCATGTGGAATAATAAATTATATAGGGTATTTCTTACCTAATGAATGTTTATCTCTCACCTGAATGCTTAATGAATTGTGTAAATAATGACATAAGTTTAAGTAGAGGATAACTGATGTAGATGTATATATGTTAGGAATGATGGTAGGATTATCCTTGGAACTTAATGTTAAAAATAATGGAATGAATTTAGTAAGCTTAGATTATTCCATCAATGCCTTAATGGGTAACTTGTAATGCACGTTAAGAATATCTTAATGGATAAATGAATAGATTAGATTATTTTTCTTGAATAGTGGTGTTAGGGAACCTGAGAGGACTTAGATTAGTTTGTAACATTTCTTTGAAAAAAAAATTCACATCTCTTAGTAGTTAGTTGGCTTTTCCTCTTGGGTTCCATGGCGGGGTGTGACACTATTGCAGATCATCATTATCTCAGGAGCATTGTCCAAGTTCGTCGATGTCTCCTTATTCTTTATCCTTTGGCATCATCAAAGTTTGTGGATGTTATTTAATCATTATCATTATTTGATCGTATTGTAAAAGTTCATCAATGCCTCAGAACTATCATAATCCTTATCAATATCATCAAAACCAATTCGATGGTGCATTAATACCTTCAATTTGGCCAATGATTCACTAATTTTCTCTCTTGGGATGAATAACCTATAGTTTATCCCTATTTCCTAATCAAATAAATAAATTGACTTTATTTATTCCCTTTTCCCTAATGTCTCCCTAAATTAATTAATTTCTCATCTTTTTAAATTATGAAATTTTCCTAATTCCTAAATTCCTAATTTGAGGGAATAATGAGTTTTTAAACTCAAAAATTGAACTATTACATTCCCTCTTGTAATTGTGCTTCATCTCCCTATTAATTAGCTCCATGAGATCTTCCACATTTCCCTATCCATTTCCCCCTATTTATGCTTTTAATTCCTATTAATTTTCTTTCTTCCTTCTTCTTCCCTTTTTCCTCCATTTATGCATTGATTTATGCATACTAATTTACACTTTCAATTTGTCATGATTATCACAATTTTCCATTTTGTGCATTCAATTGCTAATTATGAAATTTGGTCTCTCATCTCTATAAATTGAGATCATTTTGTCTTTCTTTGGTTAACCACTATCTCCTAGTATTCTTTCTATCAACTTGTGCTTTCAAATATTTGTACAATTGTGTCATTGGCAAAGAGAAACATCAAATCAACTCAATGGAGAAGAAATGAGAGAATTTGAGCTTCATTTGAAGGGGTTTTGTATGTTATTTGCATATGTTTTGAAATATCATTTCAATGGCTTTAATGTTATATTAGATGGGTATGCATATTGTTTAGGGTTTTGTGGTTACTCTAGATATGCATTCCAAGCCTTTTTTTGGTCTTACACATATTTCTGATCTTTCATTTGTATTGATTGTCCTCATAAAGCAATATGTTTGCATTGTTTAAGGATGTGAAATCATATATCCATCCCCTTTATGTATTTACTATCACTTGGAGATGGATCCTAACATAGTACCATAGCATTCTAACAATGTTAGTGCAGGAAAGAGGGAGATTTTGCAGGTTGGCATGAAAAGAATGGAGTTGATGGGTTAATGAGTTTGGTGCTTGGGTGTAGAAGCCAGATATCTGTCCAAAGGGGGGAAATATTTTATGAAAGAATACATTTTATGATTTCATAAGCATGGATAATAATCCTTTTTTTGGGTGAAGAAGTGTTGGGAAGGTGGACATTGGGCGAACCCTAGATTTTAGGGGTATTTGGAGTCCAAATTGGGACTTTCATATCTAGAAGGATCATAGGAAAAAAATGATTTAAATTTCCTTGGTATGGGGTCAAATGAGAACTATTTTGAAAGATTCAGGGCTTGGAAGTGAGTCTAGCATATAGTTTCTTTGTAAATTGGTGGTTTTAGCCCTCCTAGGAAACTGTCTCAGTCAGCAAATTGATGGTTTTGGTCCAAAGGACTTGGGGTCAGAATTGAAGTATGTCATGTAAATTGGAAAAGAGTATTTGAATATTATTATTTTTTTCAAATTAATTTGTGAATTTTTAGAGTAAAATGAGAAAAATAGTCGTTGTTGTACTACAAGGAATTGGGAAATGAGTGCCTAGGAAGTGCAGTTTGTCTTTAAGGGAAAAACCAATGGAAATTATGACCATAGGTGTGGGAGATATGATGTTTAGAAGGTCTTGATAACCTTAGAAGGATTAGGAACACTCTTTATAGGATTTAAGGGTGTTGGGTTGTTTGGTTAGAGGACAACCATGGAGCATGAAGCATGGTTGAATTGATGGAAATGAAATTGTGGGAGAAGAATCAAAGATGTAGAGTCTAGTGGGGTAAAAGATGTTGATATTGAAATATGATAGCTATAGAAAGTGGGTTGGGGCATGTAATTGTTCCTTGGTTGAAGGAGGAATCAAGTTTTGTTACAAAATAAAGGAGAAAATTATCATTCTCCTAAGAAGATTCAAAATCCACCACAAGCCTCTGCATTAATTGGTATCAGAGAAAGGAAATAGGTCCTTGTAGGCCAGAGAATGAATATTTGAAGGTAAATAAGTTCAATCCATCATGGATGAAGATTGGGGCATGAGAAACAATCAGGGATATTCACCATTTAGAACACAATGCAAGTACAATGGCAAGGTTTAAAAAGTTATTATTTTTAGTGGCTCTTTTACTAATCTAGTTTCAGTGGAAATGGTTAAAAAATTGGATTTAAAGAGAATATCACATGGTGTACCATACAAATAAAAAGGATTGAAGGTTGGAGATTGAGTTGATGTGAAGGAACAAGCCTATATTCCCTTCACTATTGGCTCATACAGGAATGTCATACTTTGTGACATTGTACCTTTGAAGGATTTTCATATGATCCTTGGTAGAACATGGAAGATGGATAATCATACCCTACATGATGGGGCATATAACATATATAATTTCATGGAGAATGGGAAAGAGGTGGTTTTGAAACCATTAGAGGAAGATAGAGCAACATGGACGGTGTCTTGGAATGCTGGTGTATTTTAGAGGATTGGGTTCCTTAGACAAAAGGAACATGAAATTTCAGAGGCTGAGAAGAAGAGTGCTTGGGAGAAAGGAACTTATGAAGGAGCAGACATACAAGAGGGTTGAAATGAGATCCTAGTTGAAGATATCATGGTGAGTTTTCCATTTTAAGGACAAGAGGAGTAGTTTGATATGTAAGCAAAGAGTGAGCACAAAATGATAGAGAATGAACCTCAAGATGCAAGGGTTCATGAAGAGATGAAGGTAATTGTAGAAGTGGTTAATGTTGAAGAAAGCAGAGGTAAGAGTCATGAAGATGACAAGGGAATTCAGATTGGAACAATCTTATTTCCTTTGGAGGGTACAAGGGAGAAAAGCATCCTTATGGAAATTGAATAAAGGGCTGAGGAAGAAGCCTTGAAAGTGAAAGAAGATGGAGAGTTTGAGTGCCAAAGAGAATGGCATAACAAAGAGGAGTTAGTGAAGGTCTCAAGGATGAAGGGGACCACAAGGAGGGAAGAGTTGAGGCTCTTGAATTTAGAATTGAAGAAGGAAGCCACAAGTTGGCATATGAATATGACAAAGAGAGTTTCTTGGCCCATCAATTGGAGGGAAACTCCAAAACTATGATTAGTTTTCTTTGTTAGGAAGTCCAACTATTCTTTATTGGCTGAGAAGGTTAAGAAGAATCTATTTAATACTTGTAAACAAAGAGGATCCAACGTGGTACAAACTGAGATCAATTTGTATGGATTGTTGTGAAAAGAAACAATAAAAATCTCATTTCTTGCAAATTTGAATATTTTTTTGACAAGAATTTGATTTCTATCCATTTTTATGGTAGAGGAAGGGTATTTTAAGTTTTTTTTTAATCAAGTTGTAAAGGTTTCATAGTTCTGATCTTTCATTTGTATTGACTATCCTCATAAAGCATTGTTTTTGCATTGTTTAAGGATGTGAAATCATAGATCTGTCCCCTTTATGTATTTACCATCACTTGGAGATAGATCCTAACATTGTAACATAACATTCTAATAATTTTAGTGAAGGAAAGAGGGATATTTTGCAGGTTGGCATGAAAAGAATGGAGTTGATGGGGTTGAAGGGTTAATGAGTTTGGTGCTTGGGTGTGTATGCACCCTAAAATGGTCGCCTAGACTTTGGGCCCCATTTATTATTTTATCAATTTATCAAATCCCTGAATCAATACTTTCAAATATCAACAATATCAATTATATCAATTTCCTTGGTCAAATCATAATTATTTCAATATTTCCTAAGGTTTTATCATTTTTATTTAATTAAAAGATTTAATCTCTCTTTTAAT
>MU223436.1:2220345-2232418 GCA_018584345.1 Thuja plicata | reverse complement strand
GCTCTTTGAAGACTTGTTATTGCATTCCATTGTAGTTGCATATTTGCTTTCATAGTTGCATTGTTATTTGCTTTCATAGTTTCATTTCATAGCTTAGTTTCCTTTTATGCAATAGAATAATCTCACACAGTCTAAATAGGAAGGCTTGGTAACATTTGTTCTTTCCTTTCATAGATTAGATGCATTGTACTTTCATTTTCATAGCTTAGTTTTCATTATCATGTAGAGTTGCATTGCATTTCATACATTTGGATTCATTGGGGATATTGGCATTCTTKCCCTTGTCTTCATTGTGAATCTCTCGTTGTATGGTTTATTGGCAAGGTCATGAGTTTATAGCTCTAGCTGAGAGCAAATTTTACAAATCTTGCAACTCCATGCATAGAGAGCTATGGATCGATTTGTGAGGGCTCATTCTTGAGTTTTCTTGCATGTAAGGATTCATAAAAGTGCACCTTTTTGTGTGTACAGGGTGTACCAGGCAGAGATCTATCCAAAGGAGGGAAATATTTTATGAAATAATCCATTTTAGGATGTCATAAGGATGGTGAATCATCCTTTTTTGGAAGAAGAAGTGTTGGGAAGGTGGACATTGGGTGAGCCCTATATTTTGGGGGTATTTGGAGTCCAAATTGAGGCTTTCATATTTATAAGGGTCATAGGAACAAATTGGTTGAAATTTCCTTGGTTTGGGGTCAAATTAGAACTATTCTGAAAGATTAAAGGCTTGGAAGTGAATCTAGCGTATAGTTTCTATGTAAATTGGTGGTTTTATCCCTCATAGGAAACTATCTCAATTAGCAAATTGAGGGTTTTGGTCCAAATTACTTGGGGTCATAACTGAAGTATGTAATGTAAATTGGAAAAGGGTATTTAAATATATATAAAAAATTGAAATTTATTTGGGAATTTTCAGAGTAAACTGAGAAAAATAGTCGTTGTTGTACTACAAGGAATTGGGAAATGAGTGCCTAGGATGTGAATTTTTTCTTTAAGGGAAAACCCAAAGGAAAGTATGACCATAGGTGTGGGCGATATCATTTTTAGAAGTTCTTAAGAACCTTAGAAGGATTGGGAACACTCTTCATAGGAGTTAAGGGTGTTGGGTTGATTGGTTAGAGGACAACCATGGAGCATGAAGCATGGTTGAATAGATGGACATGAAGTTGTGGGAGAGTAACTAAAGATGTGGAGCCTAGGGTGGTACAAGATGATGGAATTGACCACTGAAAGGTCTAGAGTGTGGGTTGTGGCCTATAATTGATCCTTGTTTGAAGGATAAATAGAGTGTTGTTACAAAACAAAGGAGAAAGTTGTCATTCTCCTAAGAAGATTACAAATCCACAGCTAGCCTCTGCATCACTCTCCTTGGAAAAGGTATGTAGATATAATATATTATGGGACCAAATGGTGTCTTGAATAAAGAAAATAACTGAATCATGGAAATTGAAGTGGCGCTCTTTGGCTAGAAGAGCAACAATGCTAAAATCTATACTATCTGCAATGCCAATATACCAGTTATCATGCATTAACCTTCCTGCAATCTAGAAGGATGAATTAAATAAACACTTTAGAACCTTCTTTTGGAAAGGAATTGGAGATAAGAAGATAATATCATTACTAGCATGGGATAAGGTGTGTAGACCTAAGGACGAAGGAGGAGATGGTATAAAAAATATCAAAATGCAGAGCAACGCCCTGGGAGCCAAACTTATTTAGAGAATGTACAAAAATCCACATCTAAAATGGGAAAAAAATTATATCATAAATACCTAACTAGCAGGGATCCATCAAGTAGCTTTAGGGAAAAAAACCCCTCCTAAAGGTTTACGCATATGGAATTCTATGTTAGAATACACAAACACTATCATGGAAAAACCTACATGGAATCTTGGGATGGGAGAACAGGCCTTGTTCTAGTCAGACTCTTGGGGAGGCTACACAACTATCGATAAATTTCTAACTTTAATAACTCCAAAACCCTTATGAAATTTAGTTGGGGAAGATATATGAAAGACTATATTGAAACAATTTATGGAGACATTACTAAAGGATGGAAATGGAAACCCCTGGATGAGACTAACATTCCTATCAAAGAAAATGAGGAGCTAGCAAAATCTTGAAAAATAAAAGTATTACTCTTCATCTAGGGTTAGACAAACTGGTATGGGATGGATCAAAGTCAGGTGAATACACTACTAAGGAAGGATATGATTACCTTGTTAGAAAACAAAAATGACCCAGAATAAATATTCCTATGGACTTATACATGGATAAATACTGCCTGCCAAAGGATGGAATGTTCTCATGCATGGCCCTACAAGGAAACATCTTGACAGTAGATAGATTCAGGAAAATGGGATATGAGGGCCCTAGTAGATGCCCTTTGTGTGAAGAAGAATAAGAGGATATAGATCATATAATACTAAACTATAAATTCTCAAACCTTTGTTGGAATTGGCTATGTAAAAATCTAGGATGGAACTCTACCCTACCTCAATCCATACTTAGCATGTTCCAATCCTGGTCAATCATCAAAAAATAATGCCTATATGGAGGAATATATAAATTTTATCCCTCTATAGTCATATGGGAGTTATGAAAGAGCGTAATATACACTTTTTCAAGGAAAAGAAGATGGACTAGAAGCAACTCATTAACAAATTAGAAGTTACCATCATCGAGACCTTAAATAGAAAAATTATGAATCTAAAGAAAATGGATTCTAACATGACTTATTGGGATGAGAAAATAAGAGGTAGATGGATTGAACTAAAGATCCCTCCTTAAATGGGACAGGGAGCAAGGAAAAGTACACAAAAATGAGCAGAGTGTGTATGGAAACCCCCTAAGAAGGGATGGTATAAACTAAATTTTGATGAAGCTTCTACGGGTAATCCAAGAAAATATGGAATAGGGTGTTGCGTGCACAATGCATATGGGGTACTGATTGCAAAGCTAGAAAAACTAATGGGAATAGAAAAAATAACAAGGAGAAGTTAATGGCCCTAATGGAGGGGCTACAAATATGTAAAGGTATGAAGATTTAGAAATTAGCAGTGGAAGGGGTTTCAACTATTATAATCAAAGTGAAGACTTATTTTTCCATTAGTATGCAAAGTAAAATAGTTTTGAACTGTCGGTAACACCAACACTGAAAGACATGTTTAGTGCAACCCGACATACAACTTCACTAGGGAACCTGACAGCAAAGTTTATAGTGTAACCCGACAGTGTAGGTTACAATGTAAACTAACGACACAGTTTACAAGTGCAACCCAAAAATTTTGAAGTGGAACCCAACAATGTAAACCAATAGAGGAACCCAAAAGAGAAGATAATAGAGGAACCTGATAGAGAGTTCACAGAGGAACCCAACAAGCAGACTACAGAGCAACCTGAGCACCAGTCTAGCATGAGACAGTTATAATCCCGAGAAATGTGGATGGCTTCCACGTCAGATAAAAAACTTGTGTTTTATATTTAGATTTTTTATTTTCTTTAAATCTATTTCTTGAGGGACAAGCAATGTAATTTTAATTTTTTTAATCAGTCTAACTGATTGAAAACATGCAAACTAGGAGATCAAGGTCAAGTTGTAAACCTTTGATCATAGAGTTATCATTGTTATGCGTGAAACTCATTTAGGTAAAACTCATTATATAAATAGATGTGTAATCAATCATGACAAGGTGATGTGATGATTATTGTAGCTGTAGACACTTCTATGGATTAGAGACAAATTTTTATATAGAAGAACAATAAAAGATGAAATAGGTTATCAAGAACCAGATTCAAGGCTACCGAGAAGAACAGAGGTATTGATGAGTCACTATAGGTGATACCTTATATTGTGAACTTTAATGGATCTGTAATCAAAAATTCTAGATTGCATATACTCAGGTCAACAAGTATTTTTTACTACATTCTAAAAATTGTAGCAAATAGAAGAAATCCTTTGAGAAGGTGGATTTAACAATCCTTTGTAAATCTCTTAACTGGGTGCACACTAAATAGTATTGCTAAAGCTCTTAACAGAGTAGACCTTAACCAACCTAAACATGTTACTCCTAACAGGGTAAGATCATGAGAAGTGATCAAACTTGTAAGCCTTAACTGATTCCTTCCATTCAGTAGATAGTGATGTTTTGTGGGTTTCATCCCCATCACATTTTTTACCTTCTAAAAGGGGTTTTCTGTGTTACCAAATCTTGTGTCATGTGTCATTACATTTCATGAATGTTTATATGAATGTTTACATGCAAATTAAGTTTATGATTTGATATAACATGCATAAAATAAGAATAGAACATATGGCCGGTAATGCAAGGAATTGATTAATAAAGGATAAAGGTTAATTGACTAAAAGTTTTAAGGGTACTGATTCACCCCTCCCCTCTTAGTACACACCATTCCATTATTTCCAACAATTGGTATCAAAGCTAGATCTATTATTTGGAAAATTTTAAATGACTTAAGAGAAAAGATAATACAATGGAAAGTTATAAGCTAGACAAGAGTATTGAGAATCAAAAGTTAGAGATACAGATCTTCTATGAGAAATATAAAGAAGCTAGAATCAAGATGAGACAGTTACTAGATGAAAGAAAGGTTATGGCATCTCGGTGTAATGAAACAGACTATCATGAAGAAGAGATACCTGATTTATTTGAGTCATCAGGATCTACATCTAGCAATACATCAGACACATATGAAGGAAGCATTACAAGCCTAAATGAAATAATTCAACATCTAGCTGGACAAGTGAAATCACTGTAAATTGGTTAAGAGACACAAATGGTAAGAATGATTGAGGTTATGAATAATGCTAGACAAGATGAACAAGAAAGAACACTAGCAATTGATGATAGAAGGAAGATCACTGAAAAGATACAAGAGAAAGAGTCAAAAATACAAAGACTTATTGAACATCATCATGAGATCACCAAATAGATTATTCTTATGAGTTAGGAGGCAAACCAAATGAACATAGAACTTAATGGAAAATTGGAAGCTATTGGTAAGCTAAGAGAATAAAATGAAAGATTGAAGCATGAAGTAAGAATTCAACAACAACACAAGGATATGATCAAGAGAGCTGAAGAAAGCACAAAAAGAATGAATGATTTTCTGGAAGGATAAAGAAGATTCAACAACAATACCAGAGTAGGGTATACCAAGAATGGAGAATCACCATACTAAGCTGATCCAAAAGATGTCTACACAAATCCAAGACCAAGAAAGAAGTCATGAAATCACTGTGGAAAACCAGGCCACACATCAAATGTTTGCAGAAGAAAAACTATAGGTATTCCTAAATATACATCTTTATTCATAGGAAATTGTTATAAATGTAACAAGAAAGGACATAAAGCATATGAATATAAATCTGAGGTGAAACAACCAAAGAAGAAAACCTACATGGAAAAATATTGTCCTACTTGAAAAATGCATGGGCACACATCTCTTGAATGCAGAAAGAAGAAAAACAAAGCATGGAAGCCTAAAGAAAAATAAAATGCTTATCAACCAAAAAGAGTCGGTAGCTCATATGTTTGGGACTAAAATACATGGACAAATTGCACAGCATGTGGTAGATATGGACACATAGAAGAAAACTACATGAGAAAATGGATGAGAAGGTCTAGAAGATCGACTAACCCCGGAATGGCATGCTTACACTATCATAAAGTTGGTCATCTAAGCAAGGACTAAAGAGACCGAGTGACAGAGACAAGCACTTTTGCCAATGGCAATACCATTGAAGACATCAGGAAGATGAGCAATAAATTATGGAGGAAAGCTACAAACACTGATGATGCTGGACCAAGAAATGCAATTGGTGACACCTTATCCAATGGATCTAGTGACATCACCACCCCCACCTAAGATGAACAAGTAAGTATGGAACTGCACTATACTAGGTTATACTTTACATTAGTTCTGTTATACATAGTTAAAATGCCAAACTAGCATGATTAAATATGCACTATGGTATTACTTGTTATGCATTTGTCAATACAATCTCGTCGGTCAACGCTTATCGAGGATCATCGATTTACATACAAAAGCTAAGTTTTTAGTGTAAACTGAGCACCGTCGATAATCATGTAAAAGACATTAAATTCTTCACCACTTACCGAGCACCGTCAATAAACCTATGAAAGGACAAGTGAGTTGTCACTTACCCCGAGCCAAATGTTTGTGTGATACCCGAGTGACTCCATCTTTGAACATCAAGAAAAGGGTAGAGCATTAATTGTGCCACTTAGGTAATCCTCTATAAATAGGGCGACAAAAGAGCTCATTATTCACAAAACAATTAGAGAAAAACAGAGCGAAAATCAGAGTAGAGCAGAGCATAACAAAGTGATTAGATTGTAGAGCATTCCAAGCAGATTCACGACATTCAGATAGATTAACAGCATCTATAGAAGGTTAAAGTAAGTAACTAAGGACTCACAGAGCTTATTTTTATTTATGGGAAAATCCCTAATTTCTCATAAACGATGGAAACCACTTCACGAATTTCCAAGATCAAGAATTCCAAAGAGAAGAAGGTTAAATTTGATCAAGAAATCCACTTGTGAAGAACCTAAGTACAAAATATGTCCAGAGGTTGCCTTGCAACCTAACACTGGAGCATTTTTAGGAATACCACCTAGGGTTTTACTGATTGAGGATGTTCATTCATACATACATTGAAAGATCATTGAGATAGGAGATCTTGAGGTTGATCAAGCTTAAAAGAAGCTTTGCAAAGATGGAACCATCAAGGATGAGCATAAACACATCGAGGTGAAAGGGGTCACAAATTCCCTAATGTTCCCAAAGGAATTTAAAAATGAGTGGATTCAAATAGTGCTGAGCAGAGTGCATGACCAAAAGATGTGGCTAGACAAGCCAAAAATGATCATTAGGGATGTGATACATGCTGTGACCAGTTATCCTATAACTGACAAGGAAAAATCACTCAAACATCCTCCTTTCCAAGACATAGAAAAGAATACAAGTGCAGAATGGGATGGAAGGGGATTAAAGATAAATTCAATCAAAGATCCTAAAATGAAATTTGGTGCATGTGTGCTGGGATACAAGATATTCCAAGCCAGCAGGATGAACAACATTGCATGTGGAGTAGTTGACATCACCCACAAGATTGTAAAGAAGGGTCTATAATTAGATCTATCTGAGCTTCTACTGAATCATTTAGATGAGAACTTGAGGACAATCAGATCTATAAATTCCAACTCATGTAAGTTTGGATCACTTCTAATGTGCATATTTTTCTACTTTCAAGACTTCTTTCCATCTATCGGTAATGTCAACTGGGATACTACTCGACCAGTGACAATTCAAATAAGTGAATTCATCAAGTCACTAGGTGACAAATTTACATCAGTTATGGATGAATACTTTACTATATTTAAGGATAGGATGCAGAAAAGGATGAGGATACCAGAAAAACTAGTAGAACAATATAAGACTGATATTTTTTTTATGGTGGACATCGATAACACCTTTATCAAAACAGTTGTACCAAGGACAAGACGGTTAGCACCACTTGATTATCAGGTTTACATAGATCAAGCCACCAATGTTATTGAAGCATTGATAAATGAACCATTGGACAAGTCAAAAACAAGGTTTGGAAGCTATGAGGAAGCCAAGGAAAGAATAAAACAGGCCTAGTTGTGAAGAAAATTGACAGAAAGATAGACAAAATGGTAAAGACACTCAAGAAGAAGTTGTTGGTAGATGATGAAGAGTCAAAACAAAAGGATGACACCGAGGGACAGTCACCCATCGGTGAAGAAGAAAAATTGAGTGACTCTGAATATACAGATTCTAATGCACCACCACCACCTACAAAGAAACCAAGGACTACTACTGCATCAAGGAGTAGAAGTCAAACAACAAAAGATGCGACTTCATCACCAGTCAAGAAAGGAAAAGTGAGGACTTACAAGAGGAAGCCTCAAACTGGGAAACAGAACCAACAAAAAGAAGAAAATTTATCAGAAGTAAGGAAGATATAGAAGACACCAAACAAGAAGAACAACTAGTTAAGAACAAATTTCCTATTATAATTGATGAGGTATGTGCATCAATGATCAAGGTAGGTTCAATAACTGACCCTAGGATTAGAAAATGGCTAACTCTGAATCCTGAGGATCAGAACAAGATAGAGGAAGAAATCATCACAACAATGTGTATATTTAAATATATGCCATTTCACTTTGAAGGTAAAATTCTACAAGAACTTCTTGACAAACTATCGGCAAGGTCGACATTCACATTGAATTCTGAAAAATAGATAAGGGAAAGAACCCTAGTTTATGTTATGCCACCGAGTCCAAAATGGAAGAAATTGAAGAAATGATGAAGTTACATTCCAAAATGTTCTCAGGAAAATTGAGAGCTTACAAAGTCCTACAGGGAAATTTTATTGATCTTGACAAAGAAAGTGAGGATGCTTGGAGAAAAGAACTCGATGTACCTGAAAAGGACACAAGCCCTGAGAGAGCATTAGAACTCACCGACAAGCCTCACAATGAAGATACAGAGGATATACCAAGCTCAGAGCACATTCTCATAAATGATGATGAGGATGTCACTCAAAGTGAATTGAATACAGAACCAAGCAAGGAAATGGATATTGCAGATGATACAATCACCGATACAAATATCATAGATATCACCAGAGATGATCCTATAGATGAGGTAAGGGCAAATGAAGATGTTACTGTTACCTCTAAGAATCCCAAGGAATAAGATACAACAACAAATGCTACACAAGTGAATATACTGGGCCAAATACCATTATTGATACAAGCAATAAATATAATCTCAGAAAAGGAGAAGTCACCTGAGCATGATGCAAGAATACCCAAGGATATGGGTGAAAGAGGAACCAAAAACACAACTAATGAGAAGAATGAAAAAAATGATGAACATAAAGAAACAAATGGAGAAAAGAAAGATAAAGGTGAAGAAGACAAGCAAGGTGATGCCACTCCTAAGGATACCGAAGGAGAAGTTATAGATAAAGAAAAGTTTGATGTGGATATGTCCACACCTAACCAACAAGTAGACACCAAGAAGCATCAAAAAGGCACAACACCTCCAAGCCTTCATCAACCACATCAGAAAAATCAAAGGAACTTGATATGGTATTGTATACAGGTGCCTCCACAACACTTTCTAAGAAGAAGAAGAAGAACAACAAGAATAATAAGAATTCAGTCACACTGGAAGAGATAATTGAAATACTAGATTATGATCCAAGGACATTGGATCCAGAGTCACTTAAAAAGTATGCTGAACTTTATAAAAGAAAATCTATCCAAGATAAGCTCAAGAAGGAGACAAAGGATACACAGGTACTAGAGAAAACCAAGGAGATACTTCAATAGATTGTACCTGATATAGACATTGATCAAAATGCTTCTATCATTGATAAAATAGCCATTCTTACCAAAGCCATTACATCACAGAATGTGGATGCAGAGAAGGCCATAGAAGAACATGCAGAACAAAAGTACCAATACAAATTGATTGATAAAATCAGCCAAAAAGTGGTCAAGAACAAGGTAAATCTATCTGAACTAGTAAATGAATTGGAACCAATCATTTCGGAAGCTATAACCTTAATTCATAAGTTAAGCACATTAGAGCACTTCACTAAGGAAAATAGCGAAAATATCACAAAAATAGATGGAGATCTTACTGCTAGTGCAAAAGGTCTCTCAACCACTAACAATGCAATCAAGTTGCATTATGAAAAGGTAATGGAAGAAAAGAAGTTGAGACATAAGATTCAAGAGGCAGAATCAAAGTTCAGAGATGAGGTAACTGAGCTACAAGATCTACTACTACCCAATCTCACACTAATGCAACAACATATGACCACGAAAAGATAATTGATTGACACCCCAGAGATGTATGTCACCGACAACATCTATGATATGCACGCAAGGATTACATTGGCACACATGGCTCTGGAACACCTACAGGAGAAATGGGAGAAAATGATGGAAGACATGAACAACTCCCATTCCCACATTTTTTATAAGTTTTAAAGAATTTACACCTTTTCCCTTATTATCAACAAAGGGGGAAAATGATATGAATAAAGGGGGAAAATGATATGATAAAGGGGGATGATAAGGTGAAAAGGGAGAATAGTATAAAGGCAAGTGTACATACATATACATATACTACCAACATATACATAGGGGGAGTCATAATGACAAGGTGAGTACATGGTGTACATACTAAACATTTTAGTTTTTGCACATATCAATTTTTGATACTAATGTTAAAGGGGGAGATTGAAGACATATTTTTCCATTAGTATGCAAAGGAAAATGGTTTTGAACCGTCGGTAACACCAACATTGAAAGACAATTTTAGTGCAACCTAACAAACAAATTCACTAGGGAACCTGACAACAAAGTTTATAGTGTAACCCGACAGTGCAGGTTACAATGTAAACCGATGATACAGTTTACAAGTGCAACCCGAAAATGTTGAAGTGGAACCTGATAGTGTAAACCGAAAAAGTAACCCGAAAGAGGAACCTGAAAGAGAAGATAACAGAGGAACCTGACAGACATTTCATAGAGGAACCCGACAGGAAGACTACAAAGCAACCCGAGCACTAGTCTAGCGAGAGATAGTTACAATCCCAAGAAATTAGATCTAACTTCCACGTCAGATAAAACACTTGTGTTTTATATTTAGCTTTTTGATTTTCTTTAAATCCATTTCTTGAGGGACAAGAAATGTAATTGTAATTGTTTTAATCAGTCTAACTAATTGAAAACATGCAAAATAGGAGATCAAGGTCAAGTTGTAAACCTTTGATCTTAGAGTTATCATTGTTATGCGTGAAACTCATTTAGGTAAAACACATTGTATTAATAGATGTAAAATCAATCAGAACAAGGTGACATGATGATTATTGTAGCTGCAAACACTTCTATGGATTAGAGACAGAGTTTTATGCAGAAGAACAACAAAAGATGAAATAGGTTATCAAGAACCAGATTCAAGGCTATCGAGTAGAACAAAGGTATTAATTAGTCACTATAGGTGATACATTATATTGTGAACTTTAATGGATCTGTAATCAGCAATTCTAGCTTGCATATACACAAGTCAATAATTATTTTTGGCTACATTCTAACAAGTATAGAAAATGGAATAAATCCTTTGAGAAGGTGGATTTAACAATCCTTTGTAAATATCTTAACTGAGTGCACACTAAATAGTGTAGCTAAAGCTCTTAACAAAGTAGACCTTAACCAGTCTAAACATGTTACTCCTTACAGGGAAAGATCATCAGAAGTTATCAAACTTATAAGCCTTAACTGGCCCCTTCCATTCTACAGATAGTGAAGTTTTGTGGGTTTCATCCCCACCACATTTTTTTCCTTCTAACAGGGGTTTTCTACGTTACCAAATCTTGTCTCATGTGTCATTACATTTCATGAATGTTTACATGCAAATTAAGTTTATGATTTGATATAACATGCATAAGATAAGAATAGCACATATGGTCAGTAATGCAAGGAATTGATTACTAAAGGATAAAGGTTAATTGAAAAAATTTTAAGGGTACTGATTCACCCCTCCCCTCTTAGTACACACCATTCCATTATTTCCAACACAATGCACTAAGAAAAGGATCCATGCCGAATTGGAAACTAAATGATATTCTATCAAGAACTTTACTCCTACCTAAATCCTTTAGAAAAGTAACCTTCAACCATATATATAGAGAAGGAAATATCCAGGCTAATAAATTGGCCAATAAAGGGGAAGATGTAGACACTATCAGATGAAAAGAAGGATCTGGCTCACCACACTTTGAGATGGATGTCACCATACTAACAGCTACAAACATCAACCTAAGTATTAAACAATATACATAGTGAAAAGGCTTGAAAGGATCCAGGAAACCATATCCATGATCTAGACAATTTTTATACTATCAAATACTCATATATACATATACACATGTAGATACATACATATATGTGTGTGTGTATATATATATATACATATA
>MU223436.1:2205258-2215715 GCA_018584345.1 Thuja plicata | reverse complement strand
GAGAGAGAGAGAGAGAGAGAGAGAGAGAGAGAGAGAGAGAGAGAGAGAGAGAGTGAATCTACAAAAAATAAAAAAAGACACAAGGAAGTTAAAAGAAGAACTAAACCAAAAAGTGACAAAGAAACCAAAACCACCAACCCACATGACACATACAAGATGCAAAAAAAGGAAAGAGGGAGGACCACCCAAGGGGGGGAAGGGAAGAAAGGAACTACCAACTAAAGAGGAGGGAAAGACTAATAAAAGGGATGAAGAGGATGAAACTGAAACAAAACAAAAAATAAATCATTGACCCAAAAGGGAGGCTCCAAATATGGCCTTTGTTCTAATCTTTTAAAATCTCAAAGTTAAAACATAATAGTAGATAAAATTCTTCATGCTTCATTTTTCTCAATCAATGCCTCTTTTCTACATCAATCTATTTGGAAGACATGACAACATATATGTCATTTCTTGAAATGTAAATAAGTTTCTCTTCAACATGGATTCATCTTTTCTACTTCATCTATTTGGTGGAATAAACATATCTTGTATCATGAGCATCACCTTGCTCTAATGTTCTAGAAGTCTAATATTCTTTATTTAAAAATGCATTTGTAATGTTGGATTTCTATGATTTTTCTGTACTTTGATTTGGTTACCATGGTCGATTATTAAAGCTCAATTTAGTTTGAGCAACAACACAAGCCATTTTTATTTTTTGTTCAATCCTTAGTCTCATTAGAATTGTTTGTCGATCTATATACTCCTATCAATTACAAGTTTTACAAGGATTTGTTGTGGTTGTCATCCTATCCTCTCTTATCTTTTCCATTAAAAAAAATATATTTTAAATTGTATCCTAATTTTCCTTTAGATACTTGGCTTAACATTAAAGGGAAGTCTAGGTTCAATGAAAATTTTTGGTATAAATTATCTACTCAAATTTAGAGAACAAAATGAATTTGGATGCTCAATTGTTGGCCTCAAATATATTGTACTACAAAAATTGCCCATTGGGGACAAGTTGAAATGTATTATTCTTCAGCCTAATAACTGCACATTCTTCCATAGAAATGAAAACATGGCCCATACTTTTAGGGGATGCATGTTTGTGAAAAATAGTGGAACTTCATTTTTAATGATTCGCATATTATTTTTTTAACACAAGTTGAGCTAGAAAGAGGCCTTACTTGGGATTGGACTACATGCTAAAGTCATTGTTGTTGGTGTTAGAAATGTTATTATATTGCACTTATGGAGAAATATATGCAAAGCAATCTTTAACATTAAAAATGATCACCAGGAGGTTGTATTTTTACAAACTACTATATGTTGTTTTCTATAGTATTGTTTCTTTATTTTCTTATCTTTAGTTGGACCTCGTGAAAAATTTAAAATTCGATTGTCAAATTCAACAAAATAAAAATCAGTTGGAGTAGCTTCTGGAGAACAAAATGATCTCTATGGTTGAGGGATTAAGGTCATCCTTATAAAACTAATGGTTGTTTTTTTTTGTTGCATAGATTTGTTAAGTAGTACTTTTTTCTTTCTTGCAATTGTTGCTACTTTCCATCTTTTTGATATTGCTTCAATTGGTCACATTTATACTTAACCTTGTAATTGAGTTTTTTATGTAAGTTTGCAAGCCATGTTAGAGATTTCTTCTCCTCATTAAGTTTATCCTTTCTATGTCCTTTGTAGCTTTTTCTATATTCCACTTTTGTAATATTTGCATTTTTTAATACAAAAAAAATTATTATAGTTACACAAATTACAATAAAGTACATAGAAAACCATTATTTTTGAACATTTCAATAAACATAAAACTATAATCATATTCAAACAAATAACCACTTAGTGCATTGGTTTTGTTTATTTGCAATTTATATAATTTGTATAAACATACTAATGATATTTTCTACAAGCATGAAAAGTGCATACTTTGCAATATTACCACTCAAATTAAACTTTGTTTAGTGCATGCTTATATTAAGTATAAATTGGACTCATTGTATACCCCCCTCCTCTTAGAGCACAAATTACCATGAAACACCTCGTTCTAGCTATACATGACTCTTAGAACAATAGGAACCTTAATTCACCCCTTTGTATTGCACATTCATGTTATCCAAAATATTTATAACACACATAGCTGTCCATCATGATAGCTCCATATTTAGTAGCACATCATAAATTTTTAAACAAGTCCCTTGTTACATCTAAATATTTTTTCTCCCAAAAACTTGGCCCTAATTTATATATAACACCTAGATTATCTCTAGTCATGCTTTTATTTAAGAAGAGGGTTGGTAAAAAATTGGAACTAATCTATCATCACTCTCAAGCCCCTAGATACACATTTCTTTTCTAAGATCGCCTACAGTATGTTACACAAATGTTACACACACCTCCACCATTAATGCTAGACCTTCAT
The DNA here is from genome assembly GCA_018584345.1 of Thuja plicata. Classification (NCBI taxonomy): domain Eukaryota; kingdom Viridiplantae; phylum Streptophyta; class Pinopsida; order Cupressales; family Cupressaceae; genus Thuja; species Thuja plicata. The sequence continues at coordinate 2,213,299 of MU223436.1, read as the reverse complement.
TCACTATCACTAGGGCCAAGCCTACCTCTTTTTCTATTCAAGTTATTCTAAAATATGCTTCCTAGTAGTTGGATCAGAACAAGCCTGTAAACGTGTTATATGTGCCTCATTTTCTTCAACTTTATAGATTACATATTTATTGTAGCAAGAAAAGAAAGTATTTTCACCTTGCAAGTCTTATGTTGGCAAGTACAAGAGGCACTTGTTTTAAAAAGGTTTTCATTTATGTCAAAGGTGTTGGTTAGTTCTATCATTGGTGTCAAGGTATTTGAAAGAAGTGCAACATATCTGAAATAGTTCAATTATTGTCATGTCTATGTCTAAGCATTTGAGTTCTAGAAGTATAGTGACAAGTCATGTTATTAATACCAGCTTAAGTATATTTATAGAAAATTTTTGCATCTACTTATGTTGTTAAGGGTGATTTGAAAGTGTGATTTGGAAGTGTATATGGTATGTTACTAAAAAAATGAGCTTTCTCTAACAATTCATTTCTATTTTGCATTCTACTGCAATTGAGGGTTATGATATGTGGATTGAAAGGAGAGTATGTTTTCACATGTTATGTATGATTCCAAAGTTTCAATGGTCGAGCTTCAACATGCAAAAAGTTAGGAAGTGACAAAGTGGTCATTGTCTGACTGGGTTGGTGTTTCATATTGACGTGTCAAAATATTATAATGTGTTCTCTCTAGAGGTATCATTTGGATGACCATTAGGGATATTTAAGTCCACATTGGGTAATGCATAACATGTCCCCTCTTCTGGTGTCACATGTGAGCTCTTGGACCTGACCTATTGCATGTTTAGTAAGGTTTATTCTTGTTGTTGACTTGTGGATACATTAATCTTACTCTAGGCTAAAATTTGAATATAGTTATAATTCATATTCATATTCATATAATATAGGATCATGTTAATTGTGTGTGTGATGGTATATTTGGTAGACAACTTACATGATTATCAACACAAATAATGAGTCATGTATTGTAGAATATAATGTCAGTTGTATCTCAATCAGTACTGAACATGATATTTACTATGTGAAGAAGTATTGAAGTTGAATATATATAAAGGAATTTTTATAATCAATCTTGGAGGTCCAAATTTCATATATATTTCTCATTGTTTGGATTGAGGTCTCATATCCTAAGTAGATTCTTATATATTGGTGTGGGTTATTTGTGTCTCTTGTAGGTTTCTTCCTAATAAAATTAGGGATTGATGTCTCTAATAGTCTGGTGACTACTTTATATTGTAAGTGATATTTTAATTTGTGAGGTTGGATCTCGACAGTAGATCCAAGTAGTTATTCTCACTAGGTGGTTTTTCACTTTCGGGTTTCCACATATATATAGTGTTTCACTTTGTGGGTGTGTGTTTATGCTTATCATTTGAATAGTTGATTTAGTGATAAAGTAAGATTTGGAAATGGTGTTGGAATTATATTGAGATGATGTACTGAGAGGGGAGGGGTGAATTAGAACCTCTAAAACTTTTCTTGGTTAGCCCATTAACCCTTAGTCATCAGTTTGTAAAACAACTTTTCTATTTGTTCATCTTTCTTTATGTATATGAAATCATATCATACATTCCATTTGATGTGTAACAGTAAAAGAAACATACATGAATTTTGATAACACATAACACAAGATATGGTATCGTAGAAAACTCATTTTAAGGAAGTAAAAACTACGGTGGGGATTGTTACCCACAAACTTCACTATTTGCAGATAAGAAGAGCCGGTTAAGGCTTACAATTTGGTCACTTCTGATGACCTACCCTATTAGGAGTATTATAGTGGAGACCTGTTAAGATCTACTTCATTTGAAGCTTTAGTAACACTGTTAAGTGTGCACTCTGTTAAGAGATTTACAAAGGACGGTTAAGTCCACCTTTTACAAAAGGATTTTAGATGTGATGCACTTGTTAGAGTGCAACGACATAAGTATTTGATCTGACGATAAATGCAATCTTTAATTTCTGATAACAGATCCTATTAAGCTCCAAAAATACTTTTAATCATCCTTCCATGATTGAGTATTACTTCTATCTGCTTGTCGGTAGCCTCTGTGCGTTCTTGATAACTGATGTACTCTATTTCTGATCTTTGCATGAATTCTACCTTCTACTCCTTAGATGCTCTTCATGGCTATCAATTAATAAGAATTCATGTACTCACAATTGAGTACGAACATCTATTTATACTAATCTAGGCTCAATTCTTGATTCATGCATTTACACGTTAACTCTAGATTCAAGATTTACAAATTGATCTTGATCTGTAGTTAGATATGCTTTAGATCCATTAGGATGCTTTAAAGCATTTACATAAATCCTGCATGACCATCGAATCTAATTTAAAACAAAAATAAAACTCTATAAATAGATTTACATTTCTTTAATCGACGTGTAAAACTTCGATCCATAATTTGTGGGATCTTGATCTGTCTGTCGATTTTGATGGTCGGTTTTCTTGATCATCAGTGTTCCTTTCTCTGAACATGTCGTCGGGTATGCTTGTCTGTTCCTATCAGGTTGATTCTGGAAACTGTGTTGTCAGTAATGCTTGTGTTCGCCGGTAATGCTTATGTTTGTCGGTAATGTTTATGTTCACTGGTGAAGCTTGTGACATTTATACTTAGCATTTTTCTCAAAATTCTTTATGCTGTCAAGTACGCTTGCAATTCACCGGTACTGCTTGTGTTTTTTCAGTGATGCCTGCTGTCTGTCGGTAATGCTTTCTGACTGTATTTTTCCTCTGAGTATACTAATGGCAAAATAATGTCTTCAATCTCCCCCTTTGACATTAGTATCAAAAACATGATATGTGTAACATACTGAGTATATTAGTATGTACGCCTGTGTATACTTCTGCCTTAGTCATTTAGAATGACTCCCCCTATGTATATGCCGGTAAGTGTAAGTATATATATATATATATCCTTTATCTTTTTGTTTCATCTTTTTTTTTTTGTGATATATATATTGTACATAGCTATATATATTGCCTTTTCCTCCTTTTCTGATGCTAAGGACAAAGGTACTTACAACATGTCAAAAAGGTGGGAATGTGAGGTCTTGATTTCCTCCATCATCTTCTCCCATTTTTATTTCAGCATTTCTAGAGCCAGTTGCTCTAGTGAAATTCTTACATGAATATCATAGATGTTGTCTACGACAGACATCTCTAGGGTTGCTATAAGATTTCTAGCTTCTGAAATATGTTGCTGAAGTATAGTGAGGCTTGGTAAGATGTGAGCTTGGAGTTCTATTATCTCACCTCTGAATTGTGTCTCAGCATCCCATATTTCTTGTCTCAGCCTGTTTGCCTCAATCACTATGTCATGATGTGCCTTTATGCTCTCGGCATTTGAGGTTAGGCCTTGTGCACTCTTAGTGACATTTGCATCAATTTTTGCAAGCTTGTCACTGTTCTCCTTTGCAAATTTGTCAAGTGTGCATATCTTCTGAACTAAGGTTATTGCCTCAACAATCATTGGCTCCAGTTCATCACTAAGTTCGGAGAGCTTGACCTTGTTCAATGCCACTTCTTGGCTTATCTTATCAATTATCTTGTATTGATATTTCTTCTCTACTTGTTCTTCCATTTCTTGGTCAGCTTCAATCCCTTGCTCTGTTATAGCGTTGGTAAGAACAGCAATTTGTTCCTTAAATGAAGCATTTTCATCAATTTTCACTTCAGGAACCAGTTGTTGGAGTATTTCTTTGGCTTTCTCAAGTGCCATGTTTTCTCTATGTTCTTTAATCATCTTCTTTTGTATGGCTTTTCATTGACAAAGTACTCCAAACTCTTGAAGTTTATCACTGTCCAAGGTGGTGATGTCCCAATTTGGTACTTCAATGACTTCATCAAGTGTGACCACCAGTATGTCTTTCTTTACTATTTTCTTCTTCTTCTTCTTTGGTTGGCTGGTGGTGGCATATTGATGTAATACCATCTGCAAAGCCTATGATTGTGTAGATTTTGTTGGTGAGTGTAAAGATGTTGAGGCATCCTTTTGTACTTGTTCTATGAACACCTACCGATTTTGTGAAGATGTCTCCTCATGATCCTTGGGTGTGTTAACAGATGAATCTTCCTTTTCTTTCATGTCCTCATTTTTCTTTACTACCTCACTCTTTCCTTTCTCTTCAATCTACTTGGATGTATCCTCTGTCATTTTCTCTGTCTCTTGCTCTTTCTTTTCATCGGTGGCATCTTTCATTTCTGTATCAGTATCCCTTGGAGTGTTTGATGCCCCTTTATTTTCATCTATACCCATATCTTTGGGTATATCATCATCTTTCTTAGATGATTTGTCCTGGTTGGACTGAATATCAATAGCATCTATCAATATATTCATATTAGTTGGCATATTGACAGTTGCAGTGTCAATAGCCTTGTCCTGTTCATCGGTCTAACCCTCTGTAGTAGCATTGATGTCTTCATCTTTTTGGATCTCTGCTACAGGGTCTTTACTTTTAATGGTGTCGATAATGTTCTCTAACCATGATTAATCGTTAATTTCCACATCTAAGTTACCCTTAATTGTTAGATCTTCTTTGGCAACTTCTTCATCCTCCAAGTTAATGTGGATGGGACTATTGAGTGCTCTATCATGTTGGCCATCTTTTGACCAATCTTCATCTATAACATCTATTTGTTTCTGACCTGTGATCTACACTTCTTCATTTTCCAACTCAATTGTTGAGTGACCTGCTATGTTGATAGATTCCTTTGTAGGAATGTTTGTATCTGCAGGTTTTAGTATATCACTCCACATTTTGTGAGTGTCTTCCTCCAGCTCTATAAGTTTCTCTTGAAGAAATTTTTAATCTCTCATCTTTGGTGAGAATTTCTTTATGTATTTCTCCATTACTCCATTGATTTCTTCTTTTGTGGAATCAGTCATAAGAGAAACCAATACTCTTTCTCTAATTATTTTCTCTTCATGATGTGCATAAGTGAATCTAGAAGAAATATTATCCATAAGTTCTTGTGGAACATCTTGTGAAGTGAAGTGCATTGGGACATAATAGTGTTTGCACATCTTATTGATAAGTGCATATTCAATTTTATTTTTTTCTACTGTATCCCATTGTAACCATTTCCTAATTTTTGGATGTCTAACAGATGCAACTTAAAAAATGTACTTACATATGTCATCAATCCCCTCAGTGGGTGAAGTAAGCTTTGCCTTTTCCTTTTCTAGTCTGACAACATCGGGTTCATCCATTGCTATATCTTCTAGATCTTCATCTATTTGAACAAACTTTCTCCTCTTGGCAGGTTCCCTAGCTGGTGGTTTAACCTTTGTAGGTGTAGGTTTCCTTTTGTACACCTTTCCCTTTACCATAGGTGATGGACTAGTATCCTTGGTCATTTGGCTTCTTGTTCTAGACTTTTTGGTTGGAGGAGGAGGTGGTGAATCAGATTTTTCTTCTTCTGATTCTTGTATCTCTTCTATTTCACCGATGGAAAGCTGTTCCTTGGTGTCTTCCTCCTTACTCTATTCTTCCTCCTTACCACATTCTTCATCTTCTCCATCAGAAGATATGTTCAAGTTCTTCTTTATGTTTTTCACCATTCTCTTAGACTGCTTTATAGCCTTTTTGAAAACAAGGGTTGATGTAATTTTCTATTTGGCTTCCTCATATGTGCGAAATCTCAGTTGTTTGTTGTCAATGGGTTCATTCAATAATGTCTTTATTGCTTCTTTTGCTAACCCAGTCTTGATCTCATAATCAAGTTTTTCCAGCCAAGATTTCCTTGGGACTACTGCTTGAATGTAGGCGAAGTCAGTATCCACCATAAAACAAATTTCATCTTTGTATTCCTCAATTAGACTTTCAGGAATTCTATTTCTTGCTTGTAGCAAATCCTTAATTTTCTTAAAGTACTCATGCATAATATTGTCAAAATCTGTGCATAGTGTTTCAATGTATTCATTAATCTGCATGGTAACGGGTATGCTGGTGTCCCATGTTACTTTTCCAATTGAAGGAAAGTCCTCTTCGAAGTAGAATAATATACACATTAAAAGAGAACCGAACTTACATATGTTCATCCTTGAGGACCTTATGGTGCACATGTTCTCTTCAAATTGATGCAATAGGATCTCTGCTAGATCCATCTTCTTCCCTAGTTTGATTATTTTGTAGGCTTTTCTCATTGATGTGCTAGAGATACTATTCATTTTTCTAGCTTGAAATATCTTGTATCCAACCACGCAAGCACCAAATCTTAGCTTTGCGTCGGTGATAGTGTTTACTTTCAGTGCCCTCTTTTCAGATTTAGCCCCGGTTAACCTTTCCACTTCTGCAATAGAAGGATTTTTATGAGCTTGAGGTTTCTCAGTTGTTGGATAACCTGTTACTACATGTATAACATCTTTTTTCATAGCCTTTGGCTTGTTCAACGACAAAATGTTGTTATGTACTCTGCTCAGAACAATCTTAATCCACTGTCTTAAAGACCTTCAGAAAATGAAGTGCATTCGTCAAACCTTTCACTTCTAAGTGTCTATGCTCTTCTTTGAGCTTGCCTCCATCGTCACAAAGTGCCTTATAGGCATTGTCAAGGTCTAGATCTCCTATCTCTGAGATCTTGCAGTGTATAAATGACCTAACATCCTCGACCAATAAAACCCTAGCTGGGATTCGGGAGAATGCTCTGGAATCGTCTGGTTGAGAGGCTATTTCAGGATGTAATTTATATTTTGGTTTAGCACATGCCCCTCTTTTAACAAGGTTAAATGGTTTCTTCTTGTCGTCCTTAAGTTTCTCTACCCTAGATGTTGATGCCATCATTTTTGAGATTTTAGGGCTTTTCTGTAAATCAAAACAGTGCTTATCAGTGAGAAAATGAACTTACTGAATGTCTGTGAGCTCCTTCAAATCTGTATGCTCAGTGAATGACTTCTGCTGGGTCACTTCTCAAAATTGCTCAAAATTGCTCTGCTTTGCTCAAAAATTGCAGGTGCAAAAATGAGCTTACCCGTCAGTCTTTTATACATTTTTGGTGCCCTAAGTTGTCATTAATGCGTGCCAACTTCGTCAGTTTATGAAGACTGCCTCCATTGGTAAATGCATTCATACCTTCTCTGGTGTTTATGCAAAGTTTCGGGGTAGCTTAGCGGTGTCAAAGACTTCACCGATCATCGTCGGTGATATTGTGACAACAACTTTTGTAGATTCAGTGTATACCGATACTTGTCAGGTTACATACAATTTGTGTATTGACTGATACATTCTGGTAAGTGTTTCCTATCTTTTTTGTGTGTGTTCACCGATGTAGATTGTGCCCAATAACCGATGGTTGTTTTATAGTAGTTTAACAGGTAACAATATATTGCATCTTTATTCATGCCTATATAACAATATGAACTATGTGTAATGGAACTGATGCATAATAAAACATGTGGTAATGCAGTTCCATACTTACTTGTGCAATCTAGTTAGATGTAGTGATATCACTAGATCCAGTGGATGGGGTGTCACCATTTGCATTGCTTGAACTAGCACCTTCAGTGTTTGTGGCTTTTACCCACATCTTGTTTCTCATTCTTTTGATGTCTTCAATGGTGTTTCCATTGGGATGATTATCTGTGTCTGTCAATTGGTCTTTGCAATCTTTTATCACATGTCCAACTTTATGATAGTGTAAACATGTCATTCCTAGGTTGGACCATCCTCTTGACCTTCTAGTCCATTTTCTCATACAGTTGGCAGAAATATGACCATACCTTCCACATGATGTGCAATTTACCCATGTGTTATAGTCCCAAACATATGAGTTACCTTCTCTTGCTAATTTGTAGCTTTTATCATTCTCCTTTGGAGTCCATGCTTTGTTATTCTCTTTCCAGCATTCCTCATGTGTATGCCCATTCATCTTGCACGTAGGACAATACTTGTCCATATAGGTTTTTCTCTTTGGATTCATCACTTTGGATCTGCACTCATGTGCCTTGTGTCCTTTCTTTTGACATTTATAACAATTACCAATAAAAGTGGATTGTGCTTGAGAAATACCTT
>MU223436.1:2191408-2205058 GCA_018584345.1 Thuja plicata | reverse complement strand
TTCCCTTAGTTCACCAATGGTCTGTATTCTTTCTATGAGTTCTGTATTTAATATGTTTTCTTCTTGACTCATAAGAATAATCTGATTGGTGACCTCATGGTGATGCTTAGTGAGTCTTTGAATCTCTAATTCTTTTTCTTGTAGCTTCTTTGTAATTTTCCTCCTGTCATCAATGGCTAATGTTCTTTCATTTTCATCTTTCCTTGCATCATTCATAACATCAATCATTTTTACCATTTGAGTCTCTTGACCAATTTGCAGAATTTTGATTTGATCTGTCAGATGTAGATTGATCTCTTGCATATTTGTAATCTCTTCAACTGATGCATTTGAAGCTTTGTTCAATGATGATTCTACTATTTCAAAGTACTCTTGTATCTCCACTTCTTTGTAGTCTTTCTCATTCAGTCTGGTTGCCATAACCTGTCTTTCATCAAGAAGTTTTCTTAGCTTTATCTTCGCCTCCTTATATTGCTCATAGTTTATTTGCATCTGTAACTCCTCCTTCTCAATAGTCATATCCAGTCTGAATTTATCCATTTCTCTAATCTTTTCTCTCAAGTCTTTAAGATTTTTCAAGAGAGAGACTAAGCTCTGATACCAATTGTTGGAATTGTATTGAGATGATGTACTGAGAGGGGAGGGGTGAATCAGTACCTCTAAAAATTTTCTTGGTTAGCCGATTAACCCTTAGTCATCAGTTTGTAAAACAAATTTTCTATTTGTTCATCTTTCTTTATGTATATGAAATCATATCATACATTCCATTTGATGTGTAACAATAAAAGAAACATACATGAATTTTGATAACACATAACACAAGATATGGTATCGCAGAAAACTCCTGTTAAGGAAGTAAAAACTGAGGTGGGGATTGTTACCCACAAACTTCACTATCTACAGATAAGAAGAGTCGGTTAAGGCTTACAATTTGGTCACTTCTGATGACCTACCCTGTTAGGAGTATTATAGTGGAGACCTGTTAAGATCTACTTTGTTTGAAGCTTTAGCAACACTGTTAAGTGTGCACTCTGTTAAGAGATTTACAAAGGACGGTTAAGTCCACCTTTTACAAAAGGATTTTAAATGTGATGCACTTGTTAGAGTGTAATGACATAAGTCTTTGATCTGACAATAAATGCAATCTTTAATTGTTGATAATAGATCCTATTAAGCTCCAAAAATACTGTTAATCATCCTTCCATGATTGAGTATTACCTTTATCTACTCGTTGGTAGCCTCTGTGTGTTCTTGATAACTGATGTACTCTGTTTCTGATCTTTGCATGAATTCTGCCTTCTGCTCCTTAGATTCTCTTCATGGCTATCAATTAATAAGAATTCATGTACTCACAATTGAGTATGAACATCTATTTATACTCATCTAGGCTCAATTCTTGATTCATACATTTACACGTTAACTCTAGATTCAAGATTTACAACTTGATCTTGATCTATAGTTAGATATGATTTAGATCCATTAGGATGCTTTAAAGCATTTACATAAAGAATGCATGACCATCTAATCTAATTTAAAACAAAAATAAAACTCTATAAATAGATTTACATTGCTTTAATTGACGTGTAAAACTTAGATCCACAATTTGCGGGATCATGATCTGTCTGTCGGTTCTGATGGTCGGTTTTCTTGATCTTTGGTGTTCCTTTCTCTGAACATGTCATTGGGTATGCTTGTCTATTCCTATCAGGTTGATTTTGGAAACTGTGTTGCTGGTAATGCTTGTGTTTGCCGGTAATGCTTATGTTCGCTGGTAATGTTTATGTTCGCTGGTGAAGCTTGTCACATTTATACTTAGCATTTTTCTCAAAATTCTTTGTGTTGTCGGGTATGCTTGCAATTCACCGGTATTGCTTGTGTTCCACCGATGATGCTTGCTGTCTGCCGGTAATGCTTTCTGACTGTGTTTTTCCTCTGAGTATACTAATGGCAAAATAATGTCTTCAAATGGTTCTAATGATAAGTTAAATTTGGAGTTGAAAATTTTGATATACTGATTCACCCCCTTCCATATCCCCCACTCTTAGTATAGATCTATGAGTCTAACAACACTATCATGAAATTACATTATAAGATTGGACACAAAGAGAACGTTGATAGTTAATAAGACACTTCCCCTTCAAAAAGACATTTTTGCACCTACAAAGATGATTCTATCAAGAAAAGTACCAACAAACCCCTTATCAATTAAATCAAATATTCATAATTGATAAGCTATTGTAATAATTTTGACATTTACCCTTCAAGGAGATGAACACAACCACTAAATCTACAATAATTTCAGTAACATTAAGACATTTAAACAACACTTACAACAAAAATAATGAGAATGATAAAAGGTAATCAACTACAAGAAAAATAATAACATAGATATACAATTATAAAAACCCTTTTAAATAAACAAAACCTAGCTTATATACATTAGGAAAACCCTTTCAAACAAAACCCAACTTCTAAAGCACTTAATGAATGTATTATTAAACAAAAATAAACATGTTAAAATACAATATCAAATGATTAAATTCATAAAAATTAATATCATCTTCCTTTGGTAGAAATATGAGAGTATAACCCTATATAAAATCCATCTCTTATGTCTCCATCTCAATACCTCAACATTTAGACTTGTGGTTGTCTAAAAAACTATCATAAGGTTGAACAAGTACAATAAGAAATTACCATGAGCCCAAACAAGGTTCTAAAATACCATGGTAATTCCATACAACCCACACTCCATTATCTACCATTTATCATCTTTAGAAAGATGCTCTGTGACATGCCATAAATGGGTCAGAATCCATAATCCACTTTGTAATACTTGGCTCAATCATGCTTCTACACATTATAATAACTTACACTTGATATTTTTGTCATATATATGCTCTTACACATGTTTCATGACAAGATATTCTCTCTAAAGTATATTTACATGCATAAATAATAAAAATAAAAAATAAATTACACATGACATAACGACAAAGGCATAAATTGGGACATCCAATTTCATGAGGACACATAAAATAATAAATCATCAAATAATAGAATATATTAGGACTTGAAAGGTGTATGACATGTCTAATCCCAACAATAACATGTTAGTCTTAAGATTAGATTACTGAGAGGGGGAGGGGGCGAATCGGTGATCTACCAAATAATCCAACTTATAAACTCCTTAAAATTAAACCAACATTCACAAGATTAACCTTAATCACAAAAAATGAAAATCAGAAACATGAAAGTCCATCCAAAAAATTGACACACAATTTTATCTCATGGAAACCCAAATAGGGAGGAAACCACTGTGGGAATTAGTACCCACTAAATGATGTACTTTTTTGAAGTACACCCTGTGAGGAGCTTAACCCTGTTAGGAGTTTACATCAACATTTTTAGGTGCTACCTGGTTAAGGGATTTGCCTTATGCCTGTTAGGACCTTTACCCTATTAAGAGTATCCTTTATAGAGGACTTTGAACACTTGACAAAGTGTCACCTTGTTAGAGGATTTACGACAAAGATCAGTTAGGCTCTACTCGGTTAAGGGATTTAACCTACTATAACTGTTAGGGAACAACATAAAGAATAATTTGTAGAATAGAACTACCTCTGCTTGATCAGATCTACTGAAGCACACAATCTCTTCTAAACACACTTAACTCTTCTCTGGCTTGATCACAACTCGCACTTTGCACCACACTTGTCCAACACACAATCAACACTCATAACCTTCAACTTCATCCATTATATATTGAAATTTTGAGTCCATCGCCTTAATCAAACCCTAAATTAGAATTTCAAACATCCCGCTCAAATCTAACATGCCACATAGAAAAATTAAATGCATAAAAGATATTTCCAAGACCACGTCGTCCAATAAAATGATTTACATAAAATGTTGTGTCAAGGAGTCAAACACATTTTGACCAAACACAAGATTCCTCTAGAATCTTCTCCACATGATAGCTGCATCGAATAATGTGATGTCAGATCATCACCTCCAATCATGAAAAAACATCACCAGATCATGACTGACTCAACTAATTCCACCTTAAGCTCAACATTGATCACCGGTCAAATATTTATCAATTGTCACTCAAGAACACAAATACTGCAACTTGATCACAATTATGTCTCTGCTCACTAGTACACTATCTTTCACACTGGTCACTCAAATTAGTTGTGGCTGCAACTGTAGCATCACTTCAGTAGTAGTGGTCATATATTAGACATCCAAAGACACACCTAAGTCTCTCATAAAGATAGAAACTAATGAAACTCACTGCAATCCTTCATTCATCACAACTATGCTTGGAAACATACTAAGAACACAAATTCAATAGTTGACATCTGTGACAACATAATATATGATCGTCTTGTAATCAAATCTTCATCATGACATCTTCAAAACTCACTTACCATCATTGCATAATATTTTTCAACAATCTCCCCCTTTTGCATTAATGGTAAAACTCTCTCCTTACCATTGGAGGCACCACTCTCTTCCTTACTCTAATATGATACATTATGCATAAAATGTTTCCACTTTTGTCTTGCACTTGTTCTGCAATTACGCCACTTCTGTCTCCCCTCAATCATACATACATTCTCCCCCTTTCAAAATAATTCCAAAGTTGTCAAACACACCTAATATCTTCTCTATTGTACCTGACTATCCAAAACACCGTACTACATAGATTGCTCCCCCTAAGTAGTAGCCCCACAACATCAATCCACACAAAATGATATTCAATGAATACACTTGGATTGATGCAACTGCATCTTCTTCTAATTCAATTCAGATAGGGGAATGACCCCATACTACCTCTTAGATACTCAAATTTATCCTTAGGAAATGATTTAGCAAGAATATTAGCAACCTGCTCCTTAGTTGGCACATACTCCAACCTCACTTCCTTTTTCATGTACCCATTTTCAAAGAAAATGATATTTGATAGCTATATGCTTAGTCTTAGAGTGCATCATCAGGTTCTTTGAGATGTTAATTGCACTTTTATTGTCATAATAGATAACCATCAGTTCAGTTACCTTCTCTTGAATTCCTTCCAAACTATAGTTGATCCATACTAGTGTATAATTAATTGCAATAACAATATACTCAACTTCAAATGTTGATTGAGATATACATTTTTCTTCTTGCTTGTCCAAGATACAAACCTTTCTCTAAGAAGGAATGTACCTCCACTTGTTTTTTTTTTATCATCAATATTTCCTGCCCAATCAACATTAGTAAACACATTCAAAGAGAAATCACCTTTATATCCTTACCAGAGACCATAATCTTCACTCCCCTTAAGATATCTGAAGATTCTCTTTACTGCAACCAAATGATATTCCTTAGGATTAGAATAAAATTTGGCCACTTATCCAACTTCCTACACTATGTCTAGTCTACTATGCACTACATATTGTAGCTTACTGATCATGGACCTGTAAAGTGTCTCATCCACCTCTTTAGATTCATCTTCCTCTAATAGTTTTCAACCAATTATCATAGGGGTACCAACTGGTTTTGAGTCTTTTAACCCAAAAGTATTCAATATTTCCCTTATATATTTGGATTGAATTATGTAGATACCATTTTTCACATGTTGAACCTATTTTCCAATAAAGAATATAATCTCATCAATCATAGACATCTCAAATTATTTCCTCATCTAATCTGCAAATGATCTGTACATTTCTTCATTGTCACAAAAAATGATATCATCTACAAATATCTCTGCAATAAACAACATGTCATATTTCTCAATCTTCAAATACACATTATTGTTATCACTTGTCCTTGGGAAACCAATATGAATCAGAGATGAATGCAATCGCTCATACCATGCTCTAGGTGATTATTTCAACCCATACAAATCTTTCTATAATTTACACACCAAGTTCTTACCTTCTGAATTAGCAAATCCTCTAGGTTGTTCACTGTATACCTCTTCTTCCAAAGCACCATTAAGAAAAGGTGACTTAACATCCATTTCATATACCTTGAATCCTTTATAAGCAGCATATGCTAGCAATATCCTTACACCTTCAAGTCTGGCCACAGGTGAAAATGTTTCACCATAGGCCAGACCTTCCTCTTGTGCATATCCTTTGAATGCCAATATTTCCTTATTCCTTACCACTTCACCTATCTCATTCGTCTTGTTTTTGAAAATCCACTTAGTACCAATCACATTCTTGTCCACCGTCTAGGCACTAATGTCCAAGTTTTGTTCTTATCAATCTGCTCCAATTCTTCTTCCATAGCTTTCACCCAATCTTCATCTTTCAATGCATCTTTCATTGTTTTAGGCTTAAAATTAGATAGGAAACAAGTACCTTTTCTCGCATTATTTCTTGTTAACACACCAGTATTTTTATCACCAATAATTTGATTAGGAGAATGATTCAACTTTACATACTTTGGCAATATCGGTTCAGTTCTAGGAGTTTCTTCAACTGCTTGTATCAGTTCATGTTCATTTACTTATCTCTCCACCAGTTCTCCTAAATTTTCCTACTCCACCAATTGTACATATACAACCCCATGATAGTCTTTGGGTTCCTTCTTGCTAGATTCATCATTCTTCTCAGAAAATTCATCTATTCTTACACTATCACTTTCCACTATATTTTTTGTTCTCTTGTTCAAACACTTGTAGGATTTTATCTTTGAGGAGTATCCTAAGAATGTCCCCTCATCACTTCTTGGGAAAAAATTACTTATATTTTCATCTCTTTTTATATAGCATCTACTCCCAAAAATTTTGAAATAACTTACACATGGTGATCTACCATTCCACAACTCATAGGGAGTTTTGTTTGTAGCTTTCCTCAATTGAACTTTGTTTAATGTGTAAACAAAAGTGCTCATTTCTTTTGTCCAAAATGTATGCACAAAACCCTTTTGAACCATTAATTTCTTAGTACAACCAATGATAGATCAATTTATTCTTTCAACAATACCATTCTGATGAGGTGTTCTAGGAGCTTACATCTGTCTTTGAATTCCCCTTTCTTCACAATATGTAGTAAAATCATGTGAATTAAACTCACCTCCTCTGTCAGATATAAAACATTTCTCGGTCTTACCAGTCTCCTTCTCCACTCTGGCTTTGTAGATCTTAAACATCTGAAAAGATTTAGATTTGTCTCTTAAAAATATAAACCCACACAATTCTAGAATAATCATCGACTAGAAACATGAAATATCTATCAGTATAGTAACTCTGAGTTCTCATTGGACCACATAGATCAATATGAGCCAGATCTTAAATACTTTCAGAAGAATATTTTTTACTGGTGAAACTAGAACTAGTTAAATTCCCAAGATGACATTCTTTTCACATTACATCGTATGGTTTCACTAGGTTAGGAAAACCTCTTACTATCTTCATCTTACTGATTTTGATCAACTTATCAAAATTTACATGACAGTTGTTCTTATGCCATAACCAACAATCTTCTACCATAGCAATCAGGCAAATCTTAATATTAGAATTCAGATGGAACAAGTTGCCTTTAGTTTCTTCACTGGTAGAAATCAATTCTCCCGACTTCCCAATAATATTGCATATACCTCCATTGAACTCCAATCTGTAACCTTTGTTATTCAACTGAGCAACACTTAACAAATTGTATCTTAGACCATCAATGTAGTTAACATCATCACAAATTTTTTTATCATTCAAATTAATAGATGATTTACCTTTTACCAAATAGGGAGCATCATTCCCAAATCTTACCGAGCCTCCATCACATTCTTCCAACTTGATGAATTTTCTTCTATCACCAGTCATATAATGAGTGCACCCACTATCAATAATCCAGTTACCATTGTGATTCATATTAGAAACCAAAGCTTTCTCAACTTATTCTAAAGGTTCTTCCTTTACTGTAACATACACAATCTCTTCTTCATCTCTTCCATCTGATTCCTCATCGGTAACACCTTCCTCAGCTAGGTAGCATGTTTTCTTGTTCTTATCCTTGAATATTCTTGGTTTCTCTTTCTTGTCATTGTCAAGGAATCTATAAGAAATATGTCAAATTTTGTTACATGCATGCAAAGTACTTCAGAGGTAACTTACCCTTATATTTACCTTTTCCTGTAGGCAGCCTTCTAGCAAATAAAGCTTCTAATTCCTCGTGTTCTCTTTCGTCAAACAAGATAGATTCATAATCATTAAAGTAACATGCTAAAGAATTGTTAGATATCTCCTTTCCTTTCCTAGATGGATAAAGAGTTAATGATGACTTGAAATAGGCTTCAACTTTAGGCATACTATTATCATAATTGCTTAACTCAAATGCAGTTAATTTCCCTATTAATGCATCAAGAGTAAAAGTAAAAGTTCCTAGAGATTTGAGCTCCTGTATAGCTAAAGCCCTAATAGCATACTAAGGCAATAGAGTTATCAACAATTTTCTTACCACATCCTCCTCAGGAAGAGTATTGTTGTGGGTCCACAACACACACCCCCCTTTTTTTGGTCCTCTGACCATGGGGACCCCCCCTTTTTTTTTCTTTGTGGTTTTTTGGTCTTGTTTTCCCCTTTCATTCCTCGCTTGGTCAACTTCAGAAGAACAGGCATCAACACGATCTCAAGGAAAATCACCTTTTTCAGCCTTTTGGCCCTTTTGGCATTTTGAGGAACTTGGTACTCTGAAACACCGAAATGGCTGAAAGGCTGAAAGTCGATCCTTTTGGTATTTTTGGCATCTGAAAACACCAAAATTCTGAAGGTGTCTACCTCTGAAATTTTAGTGTTTCAGGCACTGAAACCACCGAAAGCATTGACGTCAAATCCCATAGCTTATAAGTTGTGAAGGCTCCAATTCGAAAACACTTTGCATCCTCGACTCTAATTTTCTTGAGAGCTTGTAGCTTCAGCATTTTCACCCTCATCCCTAAGCTTGACCACATGTGCATGCCTCTAGCTTCAGTGTGCCATCCTCCCCACTCCTAACCCCTCTGAGGTAGGTCTTGTTCACATGCCTCTTGTTTTATTTCTCCTCCTGGTTTTCTTTTAAATTTTTAGGGTTTTTTTGCCCTAGCGCTTGTCTGGCATAGGTCATTTTGGGATCTCCTTCTCCCCTATTCCCTAAGGGGGCCTATGGGAACCTTTGTTTTTCAAGGGTTCCATCTGTGTCAAGTTGGGCTTTCCCTCTAGGTTTTTTTTGTTAGGGTTTTGTCTGGTCGCGACCTTTGTCATAGGTTTTTAGCCTCTGAAAGGCTGAAAACTAGGTCATGGTCATCTGTCTTGTTGTCAAAGATTCATCCCTTTCGGCGTTTTAGACCTCTTAAATGTCCAAAACATCAATAGGACCGAACCCCCGAAAGTCCTGTCCCTCATCGCTACTTTTGAGACTCAGACTTTTCAGCATTTTGGACCCCCGAAAGGCCCAAAATCCTGACAGATCCAAGTCTTTGAAACCTGGTCTTCAAGCTTCAATATTTTTTACATCCACAAAACCTTCAGACTTTTAGATACTGAAAGGTCCAAAACAAACCCACTATGAATGATGGTTCTTCACACTTTCAGCCTTTTCAGCCTCTGAGACATTCTTTGCTGTTCGAAACCCTGAAAGCGTGAAAAAACTGGATTCTCAGTGACTTAGAGAGTTTTGCTCTATTTTCTTAGTTTAGTCAGCTTTCTTTCAATTTGTTCTCCAAATAAGATACTGATACTTGTATGTTTTATTATAGGAATGCCTGAGAAAAAGACTAATTAACCCATGAAGTACTTGTACAAGGGGTTACACTCCCCCTTCAAAGATTGGCAACAAGCATAGTGAAATCACCGATACTGATATCAGGAATGTAAATTGGGATGAATTATTGACAAGGTGCACCCATCCACAAGGAAGATCAGAGGACTATACTTCATTTGTACTAGCAGGACTTGTCAACGCAGTAGCCCACCCAGTGGCCATAACCTCATCTGAATTAATCATGGCCTTGGAAAACCACTATGACTCAGAAAAAAGGATGGTTCAAAATAAAGAAGGCCAAGTAGTATTGGATATCAGGTCAGACGTCATAGAGGATGTATTCCACCTTCACAAAGGCATAGACAATTTATATGACTTCTTTATAGAAAAGGGAAACTTGTGGTTCAGGAACAAAGGGGATGAAGCATATGAGATAGTCAATGACAATTACCTCGAACAATCTCTCCCCAAAAATAAGCTGGACAAGATAGACCTAAGGAGGGGATACTTGAAGGACGATATCAAAGCGGCCATAACAATGTTGAGCCAAGTATATGGGTTACCAAAATCCTCCCAACTGGAGAATTGGATGATTCTCTTGATTGAAAGACTCAAAGGTCA
Organism: Thuja plicata; assembly: GCA_018584345.1. Classification (NCBI taxonomy): domain Eukaryota; kingdom Viridiplantae; phylum Streptophyta; class Pinopsida; order Cupressales; family Cupressaceae; genus Thuja; species Thuja plicata. The sequence goes on along the minus strand of MU223436.1, from coordinate 2,194,703 downwards.
CTAGTCTAGGTTTGATTGGGGAACCATCATCAGTGACAAGTTGGACGAACAACTGGTTGCAGTAAAATATAACCCCAAACTTTACATGAGTACTTATGTGGTGTAATTATTAGCAGCCCGGGAAGATTACCTGAGACTCACCAAGAGGGGAAACCTAAATGATCTCAATGCATGGCCTTACATCATATACTCCCAACTAAAGAAGAGGGAAAAAATGTCAGAGGATATCCCAGACTACAAGATAGTCAATGACGCTTTCATCTTCGCAATCATCTGATCCATCGAAGGTGATTTTGTAAAAAGGATGTTAGAGGAAGTAGCCGCTAAGATAAGGGCCATAGGGGCCTATTACATTCAATTCAGGACCTTCACCTACATTCGGATAGCAGGATCAATAGTAAAACCAAAGAAATTGCCCAGATATCCATCCGACTAGATAATCATTTTGGAGATGGTCCGACAACTCGCCGATGCATATGAGAACATAAAGCACAAGAAGAAGCACTGTTGGGATTTTCCCATCTCATTGGGACCATATACCCTATAGGATATGAAGGTCTGAAAGTCTATGGCCTTTGAATGGGATGACTACCCCCTACATCTTTGCAAGATAGTGCGGCCTCATTTTGATCCTATAGGAACTTACAACCACATTATTGGCAAATTCTACATTTACAAACCACACGTGGAGGATCATTGGATGAACTGTGTGGATGACCATGAGGTCAGGATCCAGGATTACTATAGGATGACCCTTACCCTAGAGAAGGAAATCATAAAGACCCTTATTCCCCCTAAAGTTTGGGAGTATGATTTAGATGAGGTCTTGGAGGCAATTTACACCAATGACAAGATATATGACAGGCCCATCATGAACGTAGAGGTTGACAAAGAAAAAAATGATGACATTGATTTTCGGGAAAGACATGTGATGAGAACAATAGAGGATTGGATTAAGAGGCCCTACAGGATGAGCCCAATACCTGTAAAAACATTGAAAGATCCACCCAAGAAAGTGGATAAACAACGCAGGGAGAAAAGCATAGTGCCAAAATACAAGGCACCACCGCAGAAACCAAGCACAGTGTATGACCATGAACGTGTAGTGGAATATGGGTCAAGCCCAAGACCCAAGAATCCCAAGACAAAAATGAATGGAAAAATAGATTCCCCCATGGGCCCAGCAACAGTTGCATCAGATGAAGGACCCTCCACTTTGGGGCAATCTTTTCCCTCCACCGGAAAGAGCAAGAAGATATACAAGAGGAAGAAAGCTTCTATGTCCCTTCTATTGGAGACCGTGCAAGAAGACCTACAAGAAGAGGAAGAGGAAGAGGTCCCTCTAGTCAAAAGGACAAGGTCTCACAAAAGGAGAGAAAAGGAGACTAGTCAAAAGCAACAAGAGGATCCTAAAGAGCAAGATAACCCCTTAGATGCTCTCAGATCAGATGTGGTGCAGGAGCACACCTAACTCAAACCCCTAGCTCCTTATTCTGGCATGTACTAACTCTAGCCAATTCATGAAATTCTATGTGGACCTTAGAAGGTCATTTGTTTTATTTCCCTAATATGGATATGACTAGGTCAATCCATGTCTAGATAGGTTGCTTAGTTGGTTTCCTTTAGTTGTGTGTGTGTGTGAGGTAGTTGGTAAGCCTCTAGAAATCCAACCAAGGCATTGGGAACCTTGGACAAGCTTCTTGCTATCATTGGCACTCAATCTACACTGGTGCCTAGCAGCTCAGCCTACACTGCCTAGAAGCTCAACCTACACTGCCTAGCAGCTTGACCTACACTGGTGCCTAGTAGCTCGGTCTACATTGGTGCCTAGCAGCTCGGCCAACACTGGAGCTCAGTTTGCTTTACTGTTGCTCAGAAATATTCAGTTGTAACGGTCTATGAAAATTGGATTGTGTCTTTTAAGGACAGTATGGTTAGTGTAACGGTTCCTGAAGAGATTCTTGCGAATGAGTGGACCCCTAGGGTTGTTTCCTATGAGAGGATGGTTATTAATAACATCCCAAAGCCTTCATTTTAGAGATATAGAGGGTAGAGATTGAAGGAGAAGAGAAGCTACAAGAAATTCAGAGATTCACAGATTATTGTATTGTTTTGTTTTGTTTCCAGTAGTGAGAAGTTGCAGGTTGTGTGTTTAGTGGATATCAAGTTTCTTTGTGATTCCTTTTGCATGCAAGTAGATTAGTTACTTTATTTTCTGTTTTGAAAGTGTAACATATGAGATAGGTAGTTTTATTTGATTATGTTACTAAAATGTAAGATATGATTATGATAAGGTATAAAAATGATTGATTTGATTTATTGATTGATTGTGAATTGATTATCTTGAAATGTAAAGTGTTGATGTGTAAATTGTTCTTTGAGTTGCCTAGAATGTATTGAATTCCTTAATCCTAATTGAATTGTATTGATTAATTATTTCAATTGTGATTAAGGAGAAGATAAGATGTTCCCTTTGTACTCAAATACACAAATGAGAGATCCAAATTGATCAACCCCAAAGAAGGGTTAATGCACAAATGAATTAACTATTTGGAACGGAGAATAACAAAGGAGATACCTTAAATTCTGTTAATTATATGCATAGAAATGATATATGATAGTAATTGAAGTAGGAGAAATGCACTCACCTTGAAATATTGTAGATCAAAGAATGCTATTTTCTAAGGTCTGTATTGAGTTTTTGGAAAAACTGACAGTTGATCCTGAACCGGAACGTAGAGACAAACAAAACCCAGAAATATTTTTCCATTCCGATGTCATCTTATGAAAAAGGTCAACCTTGACCCACAAATGTCAACCCTAACCCAATAATGTCGACCCTGACCTGCACAGATCCGAAAGTGACTCTGTTCGCAGATCTCGGAAGTTTGCTGAAAAGGGTATCCAGATCTAGTCTCAAATTAATTGTTCTATACCTATACCTATAAGAAAAAGTATATTTTTTGTTGGGGGGGAGGGGTTTTCCTTGGTCAAACCCTGATTTAGGAATTAACCTTGAAATCAATAAAGTACAGACTGCTAGCAAGTAGTAGAATTGAATCTAAAAATGAAGCTATGATATTCAAATAGATATGTAATTGAAATTCAAATGTATGTAAGTATGAAAGCATGAACTCAATAGGAACCATGAACCTCCATGATTGTATTCTTGAAATCCACTTTGAAGAGATGATGAAAGAGTCTTGAAGATGCACAAAGGATCTTGAAGGAAGATCACACCACCATGATGGCTAGACCTAGGGTTTGAATAATGAATCTTGAATGTTTGCACCTA
>MU223436.1:2164880-2186478 GCA_018584345.1 Thuja plicata | reverse complement strand
GTTAGGGTTGCGAAGAGATGTGATGCGAGTGTATTGTTGGAACATTTTATGCTGCCATGATTTGTCTTCAAGGGTTTTGAAATCTTCTGAAAGAACTTGCATTGCAAGTGTATTGTAAGCTGTAATATTTTTGATCAATACATTGTGCAGGTTTTGGAGTGCAGGGGTTTTTTACCGAAAGGTTTTCCCCAGGGTATATCATTGTGTCATTCTCTATTTTTTGTATGCATGGTATGTGGTTGCAATATATTTTTTAAAGTAGTTAACAAATCTGAAATTGTAAGGATTTAAAAGAATTTGCACAATACTTTCCTATAGAGATTAGCGTAGGAAGCTGTTTCCGCACCTGAGTTTCCTTACAAAGAGCTAGTCACTAGGTTCTATTTTTGGCCTAGAATGAATAGAGATGTTAGACAGTATGTTGAGAGTTGTGTAGTGTGTCAAAAAGCAAAGGGAACATCTTCCAATGCAGGTCTTTACCAGCCACTTCCAATGCAAACCAAACCATGGGAATGCATAAGCATGGATTTTGTAGTTGGTTTGACAAGAACAAGGCAGGGGTATGACAGTATTTATGTTGTTGTGGACAGATTTAGCAAGATGGCTCATTTCATACCTTGCAAGACAATTAATGATGCTTGTAACATTGCTCAATTTTTTTTCAGTAGAGTGGTGAGGATCCATGGACTCCCACTTAGTATTGTTTCAGACAGGGACACCAAATTCATGAGTCATTTTTGGAAGACCTTATGGAAAAAGTTGGGCACTAACTTGTCTTTTGGATCTGCCTATCATCCATAGATAGATGGACAAAAAGAGGTAGTCAATAGGAGTCTTGGTAACTTTCTAAGATGCCTCACAAAGGAGTATGGTCAAGCATGGGACCAACTCATTGGACAAGCTGAATATGCATACAATGATACAGTGAACAGATCGACTGGTAAGAGTCATTTTGAAATTGTTTATGGCTTTCACCCAAGAGGAATTTTTGAACTTAGAGAATTTAAGGAAGGAATGCATGGTAGTGGATATGCTGAGAAATTTTCTAGATTCAATGAGGGAAGTCCATGAAAGTGTGAGAAATAACTTGGTTGAAAATATTGAAAAGGTAAAGCAAAAGGTGGATGTATCAAAAAGGGAGGTTCAGTTTCAGATTGGAGACTTTGTAATCGTACACTTGAACAAACATAGGCTGAAAAAAGGTGTTCCTCACAAGCTACAGATGAAGAGGCTAGGTCCATGTAAGATACTTTCAAAGTATGGAAACATTGCATACAAGGTGGAGCTTCCTGAAGACATTGGGTTGTCACCAGTTTTCAACATTGCAGATTTGATAGCATACAAAGGACCAATTTGAGATGCTGATAAAAACCTTCAGGAGGTAATACAATAGGTAAAAGATCTGAAATTAACCCCTACTTCATCTATGATAGCTGAAAAGATACTAGACTCGAGGGTCTACAAGAATACTAGGAACAAAGACTATATGGAGCACCTTGTAAAATGGCATGGCAAAGATGTTGATGCTACTTGGATCAGAGAAATAGACTTCAAGAGGTTGGGCATTGATCCAAACATGATCAATCTAAGGATAGATTAACCTTTCTTTTATCTATAGGAGTATGGTGCAGGAGCACACCTAACTCAAACCCCTAGCTCCTTATTTCTAGCATGTACTAACTCTAGCCAAGTTAAGAGAGTGTGTGTGGACCTTAGAAGGTCAGTTGTTTTATTTCCCTAAGATGGATATGACTAGGTCAATCCATGTCTAGATAGGTTTCTTAGTTGGTTTCCTTTAGTTTTGCATCGGGAACCTTGGACAAGCTTCTTGGTATCACTGTCACTCGGCCTAAACTGGTGCCTAGCAGCTCAGCCTACACTACCTAACAGCTTGGCCTACATTTCCTAGTAGCTCGGCCTACACTACCTAGAAGCTCGGCCTACACTGCCTAGCATCTCAGCCTACACTGGCTAGCAACTTGACCTACAATAGTGCCTAGAAGCTCGGTCTACATTGGTTCCTAGTAGCTCAGCCAACATTGAAGCTCGGTTTACTTTACTGTTGCTCAACAATATTCAGTTGTAACAGCCTGTGAAAAGTGAATCTTTTCTTTTATGGACAATATGGTTAGTGTAACAGTTCTTGAAGAGATTCTTGAGAATGAGTGGACCGTTAGGGTTGTTTCCTATGAGAGGATGGTTATTAATAACATCCCAAAGCCTTTATTTTAGAGTTCTAGAGGGTAGAGATTGAAGGAGAAGAGAAGCTACATGAAAGTTAGATATTTGCAGATTATTGTATTGTTTTGTTTTATTTCCAGTAATGAGAAGTTGCAGGTTGTGTGTTTAGTGGATATCAAGTTTCTTTGTCGTTCCTTTTGCATGCAAGTAGATTAGTTACTTTATTTTCTATTTTGTAAGTTATTATTTCTTCACCTGTTCTGGGTTGTAAACAGTAATGGCCCCTTGAGATTCCTGAAAACATGGTGAGAATCATGTGTTGGAATGGAACTCGAGAGGAGCCCTTGTACATAGTTTCCTTTTTGTTTTCTGTAGGATAAGAAACATCAAAGAGTCTGGCAATCTTACCCTAGGTGATCTTGGTAATAGTTTGGCTAGGGAAGAGAATGAAAGCAATGTTCAGAAAACATTGAATAAGTGAGTAGAATGAATATATTTATGTAGGTTCAGCAAGAAGGAGATGAAAATCATTTTGATGTGGGACTGAGTCTTGAAGAGGAGGTAAAGTTGAGAGTGACTTAGCTTAGTTTAGGGTTGTGAACACCCTAAGAGATCTAGGAGAAAGATCTCTGAACAGAGCCAAGATGGTTCTGTAGCAGCAATAAGACTTCAGTCCACATCAGGATGAGTTCCAAATATCAGACTTTGAAGGTCTAGAAGGTTTCTTAGACCAGGGCCAAGATACACCGGGGTATGTGACTAGATACAAGGCAGGTGGTCCTTCTCTCTTCCAACCATAGGTAACCCTAACTCCACCTCCCACTCAATTTACTAACCCAAACCCCAGTATACCTATTATGGGAAAAAACTCCAAAATAGATCACGGGCTCAGGAATCAAGAGTTCGCACTCACCCAAGAAGTGCCTAGAAATGAGCCCATAATAGAAGCCATTACTATTACAATTCCCCCTCACATTCTTATTCCACCAACTACTGTCCCACCTCCTATTCCATCTCCACCACCATTTCTCCAAAATCCACCAACTACTCTTCCACCTCTAATTCCAAATCTCCCAACACCTACTCCACCATCATTGAGCCCTTTGCTTTGCCACATCCTAACCCCTGGAGGATCAATAAACCCAAATTTTGTATCACTTTTCAAAACCACACTGAAGGTCATGACCAGTCTCAATACCAAAGTGTTAGCTAGCTTCTCAGGCGATGAAAACAAAGGCCAGGAAAAACAAGATGAGGCAGGGGAAGAAAAGGACAAGACAAAGGAGGAAAGGGAGAAAGAAGGACACCAAGAAGATGGGAATGAAAAGTGACAAAGATAGGAACAAGGAGAAGGGCCAGATAAAGAGGTGACTCCAGGGTCCCAAAATTTGGATTCCATTTTACAAATTACCCCATATGATCCATTCACTGCATCTAGTAATCCTACATAGTTTACTAGAGAAATCCAGTTAAGGAGGAGAAATTATATAGATGATGATGATGAGAGGGAAAATGTAGAAATAGCATCCTTGGGACAAGCATTTCAGTAGACAACGGTCATATTACCAGCGCTAATAATGTCTTATGTCACCCAAGACACTAGGGAATGCTGGAAGGCACAGGTTGCAGTCCCATCCACCAGCACCTCTCAAGCCCAAACTACTTCAGAATACTAGACATTTAAGGAGGTAGATTGGGGGGAACCTACTAGGGAGGGGAGAAAGACACTAGCATCCTTAGGGTTTCAAACATGCTCTAGGTTTTATGAGTAAAGACGAAGAGACCATAAAGGCCTTGACTAAACAAAATGAAACCTTGAAGAGGTTCATGCACAAAATGGTTGGTCCCATCAACCCCAACTGCCTAGAGGCCTCACTATAGGCAGTGTTGGATAATATAAATGACCCAAACTTACCAAAAGCTCTAACTCCCTCCTTCATCAAACCAAGTGCAGATTGGAAGGAGGATTTTGAGCAATATGGGGAAGGGGCCATCAAGCAAATATTCAGACCTTATAGGGTTATTCTAGTGGAGGCTACAAATTTGATAGATTTGATGACAGAGGATGGTGGCCTGGAATCTGAGACAAGAAAATGGAGAGCCTCTCTCCAGGATTTATAGATCATCAGAAGACAGCGCTTCCAAATCTTGGTAAAGATATATGAATGTGAGGAGCTAGACAAATTTGAGACATGGATCAAGTGCATAGCCAAGATAGTTAACATTTATGAGAAATGTTAGGCTTCCATTTTGGATAAATAGAAAGAGGTCCTGGAATGGGTGGAAGAAATAGATGTCTTCTTTATAGGGATCGACCTTGATCTATACCAAGATGAAGATAAACATGTCTTACGGCCATCCAAAGAAGTGGTCCAACAATTTAGGGACATCATGGCAAGTACAGGAACCAAGGAGGCCCTGCAAAAATTGTTTTATTCAAAGGAAGAAATGATGAAGATGAACAATCACGTAGAAGAGATTCAATTCTTCACTTCTGAGCTAATGACCTTCAAGGAAAAGCAGGAATGGAAAGTTAACAGGGAAAAAAGGAAGGAGATAAACTATGAAGAAGTCCAAGAGATTATACAAAGGCTTCGGGCTGCACACCGTGAGGTATTTCCAAATTGACCCCTTGGGCCATAGAGCAGTTCTAAAGATTTCCTAAGGTAGGTTTCAGAGTTTTTGACCTTTCATCCTTTCAGCATTTCAACCCCTTCAACAACCCAGCTTTTCGGCCTTTCGGCCTCAAATTTTTTGGCCCTCTGAGTTTTTGATCTTTTTGGCCTTGTAGATACTTCGGCCTTTTCGGCCTTCGACAAGTCTGAACTTCAGACCAAAGTTGATGGTAAACACTTAGAAGTTTGACACAAAAATTTTTGGAGTAGAGGTCGGGGTCTGAAAAACTGGGTGTTTCCAGTGAGATCATATTTTTTCCACACCAATTGAACTCTAGATCCAATTGATGGTCAAATTGAGTTCATTTTGAATGGACTAAGGGTTCCCTATTAGTCTCCACCACCAGAAGGGTTCCAGATGAGGATTCAAGAAAGACTTTCAGAAACAAGAAGGAGACTCCAATTTTTCAGAAGAAACCCTCCTTCTTTTCTCTCTCTCTCTCTCTTCTTGGTGAGTTTGACCCACCTTGCATGGGAAAATTGATTGTAAATGGGTTCATGGATCCATGCAAGTTCTCTAGTGTCAGTTAAGAATAGTTTCCCATTCATTAAATTTTTAGTTTAATTTATTTTTCTCTCTGATGCCCTAAATTCAAAATTCAGAGTTGTGGGTCAAATCCTATATATTGTAATCACAAATCAATGTAATGGGTTGGATTCTGAATGCAATAAAAATATACATTTGGTGCTTCATTCATGGTGTGTGAATTGCTGCTACCTATGCAAAATTATTGAATGTATGCTTGCATTATTCTTTATTTTTAGAGAGCCTCTTATTTATTGTGTTTCAAATTTGTGTTTCTTTTAGTTGGAGTTTGTTGTTGTTTACTTTACCTTGGTGTGATGAATGCGTGGAAGAGATCATCTCTGGGCTTAATGATAAATCTGTCTTGTGGGTTCACACATCTTGGTGGCTTCGTGATTTGATCAATTTTGAATATCTTGTATGAGTGAATACGTCTTCTCTCCAAACACTTGCATCTGTGGGGTAATGAATTGTGACTTGGTCTGATTTATGCTTTGTGGGTTTACTCTAAATCTCTCCCATCATTCAATTTGCAAGGAAGGGTTTATAATAGTTTATGTCTGTAGGACTTCATTGTCAGCCATTTTCTTATTTCTCGTTACTCTACTCCCTACTCTTTTCTATCTTTTAAAATTCTAAAAATCTAAACATCTTAAAAAATACCAAAATTACATTTTATTTACAAACACCCATATATGTTAAAATGGAAAATACCAAAAAAGAACTAAAGTGTTTTGTAGTTTGATGTCTTGAACGAACCAGCAAAGGCCTCCTCATGAACAATCACATTTATCTTCAATTGAGTAACCAAGCAGGTTGTGACCCGACCCCAGAGAACCTTGGGAATAACCCCGTTATTCTTTCAAGAGAGGAAATCGAATCTCGAGATCCTAGAAAGTTGGCTTGTGTCAAAACAACACTCAAAAATTACCACAAGCACCTCATATAGAAACAACAACTTCTTTGATTCTCTTACTATATTGTTCAATGTTCTCATTTTCTTGCATCCTCATATCATCATACTTTCCTCTCAAACTATCAGCATTTTCCTTCTGCACATGTGGATCTCCACCATAGACGGTCTTCAACTTCTCCCATATCTCATTAGTAGTATCCAAGTCTTTGATATCAATAAACTCTATATTTGAAAGAGTACTAGCAATAGCTTCCATAGTAGCAGTATGTTCTTTCCTTACCTTTAATTGATCTGCAGTCAGGATTTCTGAAGGGCTAATATGCTTATTAACCACATGATCCCAATATAGATCACCCATACGTTTAAGATAGAGCTTAATCCAACTGCACCAAACTGAGCAGTTCTCTCTTGTGAATTTAGGACCTTCCTTTCTCATCATCTTCGAATATTTACCTCAAGTTGTTAAGATTCACCACAATAGAGGACCCATGCTCTGATACCAATCGTTAGTCCTAAGATCATATTACTAAGAGGGGGGTGAATTAGTGATCTACCAAATAATCAAACTTATAAACTCCTTAAACTTAAACCAACATTCACAAGATTAACCTTAATCACAAAGAATGTAAATAAGAAACATGCAAGTCCATCCACAAATTTGACACAGATTTATCTTGTAGAAATCCAAATAGGGAGAAAACCATGGTGGGAATTAGTACCCACTAAATGATGTATTTTTCTAAAGTACGCCTTATGAGGATCTTAACTATGTTAGGATTTTACAACAACATTGTTAGGTGCTACCTGGTTAAGGTATTTGGCGTAGGCCTGTTAGGACCTTTACCCTATTAATAGTAGCCTTGTTAGAGGAATTTGAACACTTGACAAAGTGTCACCTTGTTAGAGGATTTACAACAAATATCTATCAGGATCTACTCGGTTAAGGGATTTAACCTGCTATAACTGTTAGGGAAAAATAGAAAGAATTATTTGTAGAATAACACTACCTCTGCTTGATCAGATCCACCGAAGAACACAATCTATTCTAAACACACTTAATTCTTCTCTATCTTGTTCGCAACTCACACTTTGCACCGCACTTGTCCAACACACGATCAACACTCATAACCTTCAACTTAATTCATTATATAGTAAACTTTTAATTCCACCACCTTTATCAAACCCTAAATTATAATTTCAAACATCCTACTCAAATCCAAGGTGCCACATAAAAAAAAATTAAATGAACAAATCATATTTCCAAGACCGTGTCAACTAATAAAATGATTTACATAAAATGTTGTGTCAAGGAGTCAAACATGTTTTGACCAAACACAACCTTCCTCTAGAATCTTCTTCACATGGTAGCATCGAACAATGTGATGGCATATCATCACCTCCAATCATGAAAACATGTCACTAATCATGACTGGATTAACTGATTCCACCTCAGCCTAAACACTGATCACCGATAAAATATTTATTAACTACCACTCAAGAGCACAAACATTGCAGCCTGATAACAATTATGTCTCTGCTCATTGATCACCTATCCTGCACACCAGTCACTCAAATTAATTGTGGTTGCAACTATAGCATATGAACATTGTTGACCACCATATCCTATGACAGCACCACAAGATACAACAATAATTTTACAAGACATTCAAATCATCTATCACCTACCATTAAATGTTCTAGTAGTTGCACTATTATACTTCAAACGATCACAACTTCTCATAAGATCACTTCAACAATAGCAGTCATGCATTAGACATCCAGAGACACACCTAAGTCTCCCATAAAGATAGCAACTACTAAAACTCACGAAAATCCTTCATTCATCACAACTATGCTTGGCAACATACTAAGAATATAAAGGCAATAGTTGACATCAATGAAAATATCCTGTAATCAAATCTTCATCATGACATCTGCAAAACTCACTTACCATCACTGCATTAGATATTCCAACACAACATGCATGTGACAGATGTCGGCTAACCTATTAAGACACCTCTATGATTATATTTTATGGATAAACTTCCATTTGATTCAACGAAACTTTTTATAGTGACACAAAATAGAGACCTCTAAAAATAGAATTCGACCACCAAAGACTTCCTTTATCCTTAACATCTAAATATTCTACTAGAATTTAACATATATTATAACAATACAATCTTCTCCTAACCTTATTATCTATTTATTTCTAGTTCTAGTTCAATATCAACATCACATTGCATTTATCTAGTTAAATATAATGTTATTGATTTTTTCATTTATAATATTAGGCAAGATTAAATTAATTATATAAAACGATGCAAATGTAATTAAAATTTATAACTCACTTCAATATAATGCGTATTTGTAATCTACATTTTAGTGAACCTACATTTTTAATTGCATACCTTGCACATTCCTCATAAAACAAATATCACATGGCTCTAAAAATGGCATGTACCCCACATTTTTTAATATTGTATTAATATACTTATCTTATATATTATACTTCCTTTCATAATACATTCTAAACTCAATCCCCATAACCTACACCTTACATAATCAAATCAACACATATTCCTCATTTTTATATGTTTCCAACTCAACAAGTTCTTTCCCACTTGTTTATCTAGTGTACTTCCCATACTCTATGTTTACGATGAAAAAGAGATAGATAACTCTAGCTATTAATTTAACTAGGACCAAACCCTCTTTCATTAAACATTAGAGTATGAACCACAAAGGGGTGTTATGCTTGACTAACTCTTACTAAAGAAGAGTCAAGCAATCCTTGGGCTCTATTATTTTGTTGCATGAAAGATTGTTTGATTGATTTAGATGTGTTATTTAGGTTCTAAAACATGCACAAATGAACACATAAGCTAATAAAAAAACAAATAAAAAAACAAAAATCTACATGAAAGTATCAAATTGGAATAGTGATACGAAAATGCACCTGTGACATTAAACAAAGCTCAAAATGCACTATCACTGGAACTAGGTGACATAGTCCTAATAGGTGTTAAGGTGAAATTGGACAACATATCTAATGTCAAAAGCCTCTAAATTTTAGTCCCACCAACTTTTTGTTAGAATAACTGAGAGAGGGGGGGGGTGAATCAGTGGCCTCAAAAATATTCCAATAAATTAACCCAAAAACTTATTACCACAATTGTAAGCCTCTAGTTATCTTTAGTTCTACAAGATGAATTCCTTGAAATAATCTTAACAAATAACTTCTGCTCAGAGTTCACTGTTAAACCTTATTCTTACTGTTTTCCAATTAGTAGTCTTTTATTTACTGAAATGCAGTAAATAACTTAGTGTATACTGATCAATCTAGATTAGTTATGTGTAATGCAAAACACTAAATTAATGACTCATAAACACATGGATTTTTAACGTGGAAACCCTATTAAGGGAAAAACCACTTGGGACTAGTAACCCAAAATTTTCACTCTTCTAAAGTGAGCTCGATGAAGAGCCAACCCTGTTAAAGGTTACAAACACACTATTAGGTGTGACCTTGTTAGAGGATTTAAATAGAATAGTGTGTCACTTGATATCTGGCATATCTATGCTACCTTTTATGACCAAACCCAGTTGATGACATCTAACTGATTGAATGTTTGATAATGTTAAGTTGAAGATAATGCAAAGTATTAAATCAGTTAATGGTTTATATTGTCATTGATGTCAACTTGATATCATCTATACAATCATGTAAATAATGGAAAAGACTTCAGAGAATCAATAAAACAAAGGTTATGCTTTCAGTAATGCATAAAAGTCAAGTATTCACTAAGTGACAGATAACACCGACAGAGTGCACACCATCGGTAAAGACAAAGAAGAAAAGTCACAATGATACTCGACAAGTGGAAGAACGTATTTCCTGATGAAGCAAAACTACAGGATGCCCAATGGGCTAGAAATAGAGTTGCCCGACGATTAAAAATCTAATGATGCCTAATGGATGGAGATCTCAAAGCTAACTGGAGTCTTTCTGACAGAACTGTCAGTTGTCACTAATGACTAATTGAAGAATTGACCGACGGAACAGAGAGTTTAGAAAATGACAAAATATCTAGCTGGAAAGAGCTAAAGATAGACTTAACTGGTTGTTTTCTTTGTTTTATTCGACCAGAGTTAAGTAATTGATTTAAAGAAGATTTGTACATTTGGCAAGAAGATAACTACGAGATAAATCAGGAGTTATGCTTTAAATCAAATTGGATGGATTGTTTTTCACGCCAAAAATCAAGAAACAGTGAATATCATGTCTATATAAGAGACAAGCTTAATTCATTTTCCTCACACATTCATGGAAAGGGGATTAAGGGGAGTGAATGAAAAGAGGATGTTGAAGAGAAATTGATGAAGAAGAACTTCATACAGTCCTGATCAATCAAGCTGAAGGAGAGCTAAAGAATTTTGCAGACACCGACGAACAGTGAAGCACAACATCACAGAGTAGAAAGTGTGGAGCACAAAGAATTAAATTGATACATTGATCAGAGAGGCAATGTACTTAAATAGATCTAAAAATCTGCAATTCAAAGTTGCATTAGAAACAGGTCATAGTGTTTCAGTTTAACCATTGAAGCATCAAGTATCTTAATAGAGCAGGACTTAACAATCTTCTATATATTGAGGTACATCCCAAGGAGTGCCAAAAAGGTTGATTCATGAAAGTAGCATTGGATTTTCCCAATACCTATTGACAGTATAAGAAGGAGGCTGATTCAAGGATGGTAGCAATAGATGCCCAATACTAAGTGACAACCTCTATGTATAAAATCCTCTAACAAGGTTGTACTTAACAGTGTGTTTGTAACCTTTAACAGGGTTGGCTCCTAACAGGGCTCACTTCAGAAGAGTGAAAATTTGGGGTACTGGTCCCAGTGGTTTTTCCCTTAACAGGGTTTTCACGTTAAAAATTCATGTGTTATGTGTGTATGATTCATTTCTTTATTGTTTTGTATCTGACATAGTTAACACTGGGTTGATCGGTATACTCTGCTTATGTACTGAGGTTTGGTAAATAGTTATACTGCTTATCGGTAATCAAGGAGAATAAGGACAGACAAGGAAAAATGACAGACAGTTATTCAGTATAAGTATTTCATGGCATGCATCTTGTAGGGACTTAATAATCTGAGGTTTATTTGATTGGTGGTTAATGTTTAAAGGATAAATTTTTGAGGCCACTGATTCACCCCCCCCCCCCTCANTGATTCCCCCCCCCCCCCCTCAATTATTACTAACACCAGTGTAGTTTGTCAATTGGTATATGGAATCTTGTGCTATCTTCATGACCAAACCTTTTGATACTCCTTAGGATGTATCTCAATATATAAAGGATTGTTAAGTCCTGCTCGGTTAAGAGACTTTCTAATCCAATGGTTAAATTGAAATAGTAATGATATGTTCACATATACAACTATACTTTGTAGATTTTCAGATCTATTGTAAGCTCATAATACCTTTCTGATCAATGTATCTTTTCAATACCTTTGCTCTACTTCTTTCTTCTCAGTGATGTTGTGCTTCTCTGGTGCTTGGTGTCCACAAAATTAGCTATGTTCTTCAGCTTGATTGATTAGGTCTAATTGAAGACTTCTTTCTTCATCAGTTTCTCTTCAACATCCTTCCTTTTTATTCAACCCTAATTCACAATGAATTTGCTTGTCTCTTTATAGACATGATTTCACCATTTCTCAGTTCTTGACTTTCTTGTTCTTGGTGAAATCCACAATTCTAGCCAATCTTGCTTTTAAGCTTTACTTCAGTTTTATCCCGTATATTTCTCTTTGACAACTGGAATAAAATAGTTTTAAATATTTCTCTTATCTATGGCTTTAACTTGTCGATGAAAACAATATTAAAAACCAGTTAAATCCTTCTTTATCTCTTGCAAGCTAAGTCTTTTGTCATTTCTAAACTTTAGTTATTTTTGGTGTCTAACTCTTTGTTAGCTTCAGTCAACACTTCAGTTCGTCTTCGGGCATCTTCATCAGGGTTATCTATCTATCGAGGTTGTTTGTCCATTGGGCATCACTGTTAAGTTCTACTCATCGGTAATGCTTGTGATTCTTCTTGTTGGTAATGCTTGCTCAGGTTTTATTCTCAGGTATCACTGTGACTTTCTTCTTGAGTTTCTTTATCCATCAGGGTGCACTGCCTGTCGGTGTTTGTAGTCACTTAGTGCATGCTAAACTTTTATGCATTACTGAAAGCATAACTTTAATCTTTCTGGTTCTCTGAAGTCTTTGACACTTTGTATATAACCAATCAGATTATATCAGGTTGACATCAATGACAATACAATACTTTAACTAATTTAATGTCTTGCATTAACTTTATGTAGCTTGGTGATCATCAACTTAACATCTTCAAACATTCAATCAGTTATGATTCATAAGTTTTAGTTCAAACAAGCAAGTTTGATGAAATTTTGTGGAAGTCTCTATCTCTATATGTTGAGTGTTCCTTTGGATTTATAATTTGCCTAGAACCTATATTTGAACCTAAAATACACAAAATTGAAGGAAAATGGTTTTGTTGAAATGTAGGGCCTTGCCTTGGTAAAGCCCCCATTTTTGGTGATTTCTACATCCATGGATCATAAATTTGGTTTTGAAACAATAGTGTGTGCTTTGAACCTTAAGTGTGTCTAATATTATGGCAAGAAAATAAGTGCATAAACATTAATGTAGCATTTTAAATTATAAAAATTTACCAGGGTCTCCATTTACATTCTCTCCTAGCACTCATTTTAATGCATCATATATTTAATTAATAATTAAATAATATAAGTCCTCTCCTAATTCAATCTAACCAAAATCCTATATGGGTTGTTAATTAAATACGTGTGTTATTTAATTCTTTCACCCACTCACTAATATATTTCCTACCTAGGCCCTATTTTACCATGTTTGGCCTCTCATATTTGATCTCAACATTAATTATAATCATTCTTCTGCTAGGTGACTTAGAATGTATTTAAAGAAAATTGTGAAAAGTTTTTTAAACCAACATTTGGACTACATTTCATGATTTATAATGAGGTTGAGAGATTTTCATTATATCAAATGTGGAACTCTCTTATCTTTGATTAAATCTAAGATGCATTGTTCATGTTATTAAATGTGGTGTACCATCAACATGATTTCTATAAGATAGAGGGAAAAAAATTAGTGCAAGAAGTATTTCTTGGGATGTATGTAGCATTGCATGATTTATTTCATGTATTAAGATGTCATAATAAAGGAAGGAAGAGAAGTTGAGCTTGCATAAGGAATCACATGATTTGTTTCTTTTTTGATGTGACTTGTTATAAGGAATTCATTTTGTCTAATTACTACTAACAATAGTCAACACTTAGAACTTTGAAGTAGAAATTGTAATATCCTAAGAAGTTAGCACCCATTATTGGTGGATTTAGGATCTATTGGACCTCATTTTAGTGATTTCAAGATCTAGATTTCTTTATGCTTGATTTCCTGCATCTTTCATTTTCTCTTCTTGAAAATTTTCACATTTCCCAAGACCTAGAAACACTTCAGAAATTAACAATTTCGAGACTAGGTCAAACTAAGTCATCCTTGTCCTAGTCATTGAATTGAAATCGGCTCCAAGCCCAATGTGGAGGTTTTTCTTCCTAATCTTTATTTGTGGTTGGTCCAACAAAATTGAATCCTAAAATTAGTATAAAAAGGGGATCTCTCCTCTTATTTTGACATCCATGATCCACTATCCATATACAATGCCTATATGATCCCAAACTATAGAGAAATCAATTGATCAAGTGCAAGAAATCAAGATATCAAGTTGTGTAATTGAAGTGGTGGATTCAATATTTGAAGGAAAGCATCCAATTTAAGGTCTCCAAGTCTCCATTTCTTTAAGATCCATTCAAGGAAAGGAAATATTCTACCATTAATGAAAATTTATCTCCCATGATGGCCAATCAGAGAAATTCTCAAGAAAGAAAGAAGATCCATTCCTCTTCTCCATTCAAGATTTCAAGCATACACTCATTCAAGATCTAGGATTGTCACATGTAGATCATGTTGGTCCCACTGAGATGGGGGGTGAATCAGACAAATCAAACTTAAACTATTAAAATTGAAATCACCGATTCACTCAGTAAGTACTGAATACAGTAAATAACCAATTTACCAAATAATATAAGCAACAATCAATCATTCAAACTTATCAACATTAGATACATGTGATATAACGCATTCAAACATGATATAACTCATTGAAACTATATTTAACAAGGAAATCCAATTTGGGAAAAACCTCTGTGGGAATTTTAACCCACAATAAAAATTGTACCCTTTTGAAGTACGCTCGATTAAGAACTTATCATGTTAAAGATTACAAACACATTTGCTAAATGTGACCCTGTTAGGGGATTTACCTCAGATCTATTAAGATTTTCACCTTATTAGGAGTGGCCTTGTTAGAGGTCTTCAAACACACTTTTGGAATGTCACCTAATTCAAGGTTTTACATATAGGATGGTAAATCTACTCGGTTAAGAGATTTCTCTGTTACAAATATTAATAAAAAACAATAAAACTTTGATATGTAAACATTAGCAACTCACTATGCTTGAATCATATCCTTTATTCTCAAAAAAATACTGGCATCACATACTCCATTTATCTCTTTCTTAGTCTGTAGATTCTTTGCTCTGTCTTTCTCTGTTCTGCTCGGTAAATTATGTTTTTCAGCTTCTTTCCTTAATTTCTAAATTCGCCAGTAGTCTTCACTCTGTATAATTCTCATTACTTATATAGAAATACTTTTTCCTCTTAATCTCCTTAATTTTATTTTCCTTCCTTTGCGCTCATTCATTCGATCATCTGCTTCAATTTCTCAACTTGGTAAACCAAATCACTTTTACCTCGGAACTTATAACTTTTCTTGGAACTTTCACTTTTCTATTTAACCACTTGATCTTTGCCTTAGATCTTCATATTGAATTTTCCCATTATTATATCTTGTAAAAAACTTAATTTAATTCATTTCCTCATCCACCTCATCATCACTTTGCATTAAATCATCATTTAATATTAGTATAGTGTACTCGGTAAAACTTGCTTTGCTACTAGGTAACATACTTCATCACTGCTCGGTGTCTAACTCACTCTCAGTGCTTGGTGCTTGGTTCTTGATAACTGTAACCGACTCACATAACATTCTACCGACTGACTCAGTCTAGCTCGATAAAGTATCTCTTTCAGTCATAACTTAATTCATTGCAGTTCCTGACTTGATCAATCAAATGTACCAATTTGATAACATCAAATATATAATAGAAAACAACTAAAACATGATTACTTCATCATTTTCTGATCTATATTTATCACCCATTTAAATTATCCTCTTAAGATATGGTAACATAATAAAAATCATTTAATCAATTGCATGACATCAATTACAAAATAAAAACTCATCTAACCATTTCTACAATCATGATACTCGGTATCACTTAGTCTTCATCATCTCCATCAGATAAACATCAGTTAATAAAAAATATCCCTCTTTGGCATTGATGGAAACCACTATAACATTGTTATAGAAATTTATGATGACAACTCTCAAATACATAATTGTACTCCCTCTGAGTTGATATATCTATTTCCACTTTGATATTTTTGTTTCCATCAAATCAGAGATCTGAATCTCCCTCTTGGATAAATATTATATTTCTCTAACATACATTCTGAATCTCCTTCATAAGTAAATATTTGCAATTCATTCTTCCCCCTCAATATCTCTTTGTAGATAAATGTCATCAATTCATTATTCTCCCTCTTTGACAACAATGCCAAAAATTCATACTCCTGAAAACTTATTTCCGTAGTTTATTATACCTAACATGTACTCATAAAACATTACATACAAAAATATTTTCACAACTTTAGGAATCACCTAAAGTGTGTCATACTAACATCAATTCAGAAATAGATATTCTAAGGAAATATAGAATTTATGTAGCATGCCACATGCTCCTCGGTGAACATTGTATAGGGGAAGAACCCCTAATTTACCTCTTAGATACTCAAAATCATCCTTAGGTAGTGGCTTTGTAAAGATATCAACCAATTGTTCCTTTGCATTCACATATTCCAACTTCACATTCTTCTCTTGAACTTGTTCTCTCAAGTAGTGATACTTGATATAAATGTGCTTGTTATTTGAATGCATAACCGGGTTCTTTGATATGTTAATAGCACTTGTGTTGTCACAAAAAATAGTAATCAGATTTGTGATCTCTTCTTGCATACCTTCAAGTAATTTCTTAATCCATACTATATTTTCATAATCCATAGCAGTAGCAACATATTCATCCTTGGTAGTAGACTATGAAATACAAATTTGTTTCTTGCTCAACCATGTAACCAATCTTTCACCTAGAAAGAATGATCCTCCACTAGTACTTTTTTTGTCATCAACATTTCCATCCCAATCTGCATCAGTGTATACTTGCAGATCAAAAGTACCTCCTTTCTTGTATAGTAACCCAAACTCTTTTGTGCCTTTCAGGAATCTCAAAATCCTTTTTACTACATCCATATGTGTTTCCTTCGGATTAGAAGAAAATATTTCAACAATTCCAATAGAATATGTTATATTAGGTCTGCTGTGAACAACATACTGCAATTTACCAATCATGGATCGGTAAAGAGTATTATCCACCTGTTGTGTTTCATCCTCTTTAGATAATTTACATCTAGTAACCATCAGTGTTCCAACAGGTTTGGAATCTTCCATACCAATTTTTTTAATAATCTCTTTTATATACTTGGCGTGTGTAATATAGATTCCTCCTGTAACTTGTTTTATCTGTAGACCTAGAAAGAATTTAATCTCTCCAATCATTGACATCTCAAACTCTTTTCTCATCTCATTAGAAAATCCTTTACATAAAGTGTCATTGCCTCCAAATATAATATCATCAAAAAAAATTTAAGCAATCAAAACTTTATTATCACTGTCACATTTCAAGTAAACATTATTGTTATCACTTGTTCTTTGAAATCCTATTTTGATTAGATAAGAGTGCATTCTCTCATACCATGCTCAGGGTGCTTGTTTCAATCCATATAAAGCTTTATGTAACTTACATACCTTTTTCTTGTTTGTGTTCTCAATGAATCCCTCTGGTTGCTCATTGTATACTTCTTCCTCAAGTATCCCATTAAGAAATGCAGACTTAACATCCAACTGATAAACTTTGAATCTTTTTTAAGCAGCATATGCTAAAATTATTCTAACTCCTTCCAGTCTAGAAATAGGTGTGAAAGTCTCTCCATATTCAATTCTATCTTCTTGTGCATAACCTTTGCAAACCAATCTATCTTTATTTCTGAGAACTTCTCCATGATCATTCAGTTTGAAACTGAAAATCCATTTAGTACCAATCACATTTTTGTCTTTAGGGCTGGGTACTAAAGTCCATGTCTTGTTCTTCTCAATTTGATCATGCTCTTCTTTCATATCTTTCATCCAATCCTCATTATCTAGTGCTTCCATAACTTTCTTCGGCTCAAATGAAGATATCAAACATGTATTGTCTCTGGCCTTGCTCCTTTTCATCACTCCCACTTCCTTATTTCCAATAATATTGCTCAGGGAATGGTCCCTTCTTACATACTTTTCCAAAACAAGCTCGGTAGGTCTCGGTTCATAAATATCAACATTGGGTTGTGGAACTTCTTGTACATCTTTCTCCTTAGTAGGTGCTCTCGATAAAGTTTCAGGTGCATCATGTTTTACATATACAAATTTCTCATAATCATCAGGTTCCTTCTTAGTGTCTTCTTCATTTATTTCTACAAATTCATCAATTCTCACATTTGCACTTTCCACCATTTTGTTAGTAACCTTGTTCAAACATTTGTAATCTTTACTCTTTGTAGAATATTCTAAGAATATTCCTTCATCTCTTTTTGAATCAAACTTGCCTTCTCTAGAATCTTTCAGAATATAACATTTTCTCCCAAAGATTTTAAAGTAACTAACATTAGTTTTGTGATCATACCAGATTTCATAAGGTGTCTTGTTGGTACCTTTCTTCATTTGTACTCGGTTCAATGTGTAAACAACATTACTCAAATATTCCCTCCAAAATTTATGTGAAACTCCTTTTTCAATCATCAGCACCCTAGCACAATCAACAATGGATTTGTTCCTTCTCTCAGCAATCCCATTTTGTTTTGGTGTCATCGGTGTTGACAATTGTCTCTTTATTACATTCTCATTACAAATTAGTGTAAACTCATCAGAAGTAAACTCACCTCCTCTGTCGGATCTTAGACATTTCAACTGTCTTCCAGTTTCTTTTACAACTTAGGCCTTATATCACTTAAACATTTGAAATGCATCAAATTTTTCTTTTAATAACATTACAGACATCATTCTAGAATAATCATCCACAAATAAAATAAAATATTTGTCTCCATAATAACTTTGAGTTCTCATCAGTCCACATAAATCAATATGAATTAAATCCAAAACACCTTGTGTAACACAAGTCTTTCTTGCAAAACTAGATTTAGTCATCTTACCCATCTGACATTCTCTGCACATAGCATTATCTGGTTTTTCAAGTCTCGGTAGTCCTCTTACTCTATTCTTCTTACTCACTTTGATTAAGTTGTCAAAATGAACATGACAAAGCCTTTTGTGTCATAACCAAACATCTTCAACTTTAGAAAATAGGCAACTCTTCATAGAAGTATCAAGATAAAATTGATTACCTTTAGATTGTTCTCTAGTAGCAATTAGATTTCTCTTCTCATCAAATACTTTCACTCTTCCATATTAAAATTCCAGTCGGTGACCTATATTGTTAAGTTGTGCAACACTCAACAAATAATACTTTAATCCTTCAACCAAATAGAAATCATCACATCTTGTGTTATTCAGTATAATTATAGAACATTTTCCTTTCACATGGTATGGAAGATCATTACCAAATCTAACATAACCTCGATCATTCTTTTCCATAGAAATAAACTTAAGTGTGTCACCAGTCATGTGATGTGAACAACCACTATCTATAATCCATATTTCATTCTTACTTACTTGTGATATTAGGGCTCTAGGTACTTCTTCATCAAAATCATCTTTTATAGAAACATAAACAACTTATTTTTCCTCATTACTCTCAATAGAATCATCATCACTTTGTCCTTCATTAGCAAGATAACAGGATTTCTTACCTTTTTTTGTAGTCTTTATATCGCCTGAATCTATTTTCTCTCTTGTCCTTTTCTTTCTTTTCCTCCTTATCATTCTTTGGACAATTAGATGCAAAGTGACCAATTTTATCACAATTAAAACATTTCAAGGGTAAATTACCTTGGTATTTTCCTTTGCCTCTTTGTAGCCTTCTAGCCAACAAAGTTTCAGATTCTCTATCATTCTTCTCACATTGAGTAAATAGCTCATCAAGTCCTTCAGTGAAACTATAGAATGTCTCACTGGCACTGCACAAATAACCATCTCTAGCAGCAACTTATCTAGCATTTCCAATCTTTAAAGTATACATAAATTCATATTCAACCTTAGAAATAGAAGGTTCACTATTGTCAAAATTATTAAGTTCAAATGCAATTAACTTACCAATAGTGGCATCCAGTGAAACATTCATCTGGGGTATAGATCTCAACTCTTGTATAGAAGATACATGAATAGCATAACTCGATAGCAGAGTTCTTGACATTTTCTTGTAACATCATCCTTTGTTATGTCTATCATCTTAAAATGGAAGCACTTCCATGTTAAGAATGTTTATCCCTCCTTAGGGGATTTTTTTGACCACCATCACATTGTCCTTTCATTTTTGCTTCCTCTCTCACTTGTGTGTCTATTTAGGACCCTGATTGGGCCTCTCCGGACACCTCCCATCCCAATTGGCATGTTTTCCAGGGGTCTTGACCCCCTATTTTTAGGTCGATCTCGACCTTGACCTAGGTAAAGGACAGGCTCGACCTTGACCTAGGTCCCCCTTTCAAATCTAGAAGTCTGTCGGCTATCGGAGGTCATCAAAAATTCATTTCCCGCTTCCAGGTTGGTTGTTTTGGGTTCCAAAGTGGAAAATATTAAATTATATTTAATATAGGTCCTCTTTTAGGGGCATGGGTTTAATTGGAATTTAATTCTCCTATGTCAGCCTCTCTAGAATATTTTGCCCTAGTTTCATATAAAAGGAAGTTTTCTCCTCTCATTTTCTCCAAGTCATGTGAAGCAATAAACACCAAAAGTCAAGTTAAGCACTAATTATCTCCAAGTGAAATCAAGCAATAAACCATCAAGAAAAAATTTCAAGCATCCATTGTTCTACATGTTCTCAATCTTTCAAAGTGTTCAAGTCTTCCTCTCAAGCACTCAAGGTCTCCATTGAAGATCAAGGATTCAAGCTTTCAAGCCTTTGAAGTGATTTGGTTCAAGAATTCAAGATTAATCATTCAAACTCTAGATCTATCCATCATGGTGGAGTGATCTTCCTTCAAGATCCTTTGTGCATCCTCAAGACTCACTCATTCTCCCTTCTAGGTGGATTCCAAGCATACAATCATGGATTTTTATGGTTTCTAATTGAGTCCAAGCTTTCATATTTACATACTTGTTTATGCTCAAAATACACTTGCATATCTATTTGAATATCATAGCTTCATTATAAGATTTACTTCTACTACTTGCAAGCATTCTTTATTTCAATTCTTGATTTCCAGGGTATTTCCTAAATCGGGGTTTCACTAAGGCGAACCCCTCCCCCCAAGAAACAAACCATTTTTTCTTCCAGGTACAAGTTCAGAATAAAAGATTGGGACGGAGATTCGGATACCCTTTTCAGCAAACTTTTGGGATCCGAAAGCATAATTTCAGTCTGATACTTTTTAGTTTGATTGTGGCCTAGGGAACAATTGGAAATTCTAGCAAATGGTGACATTGACTTGAGGGTACAAATTGAAACCGTCTCATAATAGAAAAAGATTTCTGGGTTTTGTCTGTCTCTGCATTTCTATTCCAGATCTAGTCTCAAATTTTCTATAAACTCAACACAGGCTTCAGAAAACAACGTTCTTCAAAGCTGCAATATTGCAAGGTTAGTACATTTCTCTATTCAATTCAATTAAAGTTCTTAATCTTTCTAAAACTATCACATACTCTCTTCTATAAAACAAGAATTAGGGTTCTTCTCTTTAATCCATATCCTTAATAGGTTGATTCATTTATGTATTGATCCTTTCCTTAGGGTTAATAAAT
>MU223436.1:2139733-2164510 GCA_018584345.1 Thuja plicata | reverse complement strand
ATTATGATGTTTATGAAAGTATCATCCATTTCATTATGTTTTTTAATCTTCATGTTTCACTTGCTTATGCTATTTTGAGATTAACTAATACTAGTCTTCCTACTTTCAAAACTTTCATCAAGGATTTTTTCAGCGGACTTATTACTCTTTTGGATTATGTGAAGAATTGGGTAGATGATACCCCACCTACTAATCTTCCTAATCCTATCATTCTTAATGTAGCTCCTAATATTCCTAATCCTAATCCTATCAATCCTAATCCAATTCCAAATATTCCTATTTCTATTTATCCATCTTCAATCCCTAGTTCTTCCCAAATTTATGATGGGGATCAAGCTAGGATTCATGATAATGATGCTCGAGAATTCTTTCATTTACCTTCCCCTCCCTACCCAATCCATGATGATGTTAAAGGGAAAACCAAGGAAACCTCTTCTAATCCTATCATCCCACCATACGCAACATTTTCCCATGACCACCATAATCAATCTCCTCCTATCGAAACTTTGCAAGATAGGTACACTACCGGATATACTATGGTGGATAAACAAGGCTATAAAGGTTTAGGGCTTGGTATTAATGAACAAGGCATTGAAAACCCAATTCATTCATCTCCAAAACAAGATATGCATGGTATATGTTTCTCACCTCCTCCAATAAAGGTAGTGGATCTTAACCATCATCCTCCTCTTCATGTTCTTCTTCCAACACCTTCTTTAGATCACCCTAATACTCCTCAAGATGTGGCTAAGAAAGTGTATGTCCAATTAATGAATTCTAAGAAAGAAATCTTCAAACCTATCCTGAAAAATGCTCTCTCTAAATACAGATGTCCTTTTCATTATAGTAATAAAAATTTACTTTCTAATTGTGTGCATTTCAAGTTATATGTTCAAGAAAGAGCCACTTTGAGAATTATATCTCATTCCCGTGCAGTATTACAATTTCTTCATAATTTTGATATAAGGCATTCCCCTCTTTCTTCTATAAGTTAGATCATGGTTCTCCACTTGTTCTTAACTGGGGGGCAAGAGGTATTTTATCCCAGTCTTCTAGGATCCATTTTTTCTCTTAGCATGTATTTTGTTTTGAGTTTAATTGGTTATTCTTTCTATATTCTATTCCTGTAATTTTATCTTATAATACATTCTTTCTTTGCTTATAATCATTCATGATATCTTTGCTAGGACATTTGTTTTGTAAAGATATCTCTTTGTTACAATATCTCTTGATATAAATTGGTATATCCCTTGCTTTCACCCCTAGTGGGCAAGGTTTTTTCCTTCTTCCTCTATCTAAGGATCTACTTTCCTTAGTTTAGTGGCATTTGTTTATCATATAACATTATTTCCTTATAAAGATTTATGTTTTCACTATGGATACCCTCTTATATGAGAGGTGATTGTCCTAGGTCATCACCTCTTCTTTATTTTTCAAATTATGCTCTTGATAAATTCTTTCCTTTGCTTTGGGTTAGAGTTTGACTCCTTCATTCTGAGATTCCTCTTCCTCTTCATCGTAGGGGGCTAGATGATTGAATCTTGGATCCCTCTTTTCTTTAGAAGATGATATTTTATCCTAAGAAATCCTCTATGGTGGGGGTCTTGATGATAAGATCTCTTCCT
The DNA here is from genome assembly GCA_018584345.1 of Thuja plicata. Classification (NCBI taxonomy): domain Eukaryota; kingdom Viridiplantae; phylum Streptophyta; class Pinopsida; order Cupressales; family Cupressaceae; genus Thuja; species Thuja plicata. The sequence goes on along the minus strand of MU223436.1, from coordinate 2,162,885 downwards.
CTTTGAGGATCCTTTTTCCATATGTGACATATCCATTTCATGATTATCTATGTTCTTAGAGGTAAGGGTCAATACTCTTTGCTAAGGATATAGTATATATTGTTGTTAAACTGGATATCTCCTTACCTTGTGAAGTACATATCCTCTTTCTCTTCCTTATCCTACCTAGTGGGTAGTCATGATAAGGAAGGGGGCATAAATATGGTCTCCCTTATACTATATTTTACATTTTTCAAACATGCTAAATCCTCGGAAGGTAACGCACATAAGTTGCTAAATCCTGAAGAGACACACATTTTTATTTTTATTTTTATTTTTTGCTAAATCCTTGGAAGGTAAGGCACATAAGTTGCTAAATCCTGAAGAGATGTGCATTTTAAAATTTTACAATATGCTAAATCCTTGGAAGGTAACGCACATAAGTTTCTAAATCCTGAAAAGACACGCATTTTATACATTTTTCATAGTGATACAAGAATGTGGATCTATGGATATTTTAAATGTCATCAGAAGACACATTACAATTACAAAGCACAGTTTATGGGTAAACCTATTGGGCTCTCCCTACTTGGTGATTCATGGTAAGGTGGGCATCTTACTAGGTGAGGTAATCACTTTTCCTTTTCTCTCTTTCGCTTTCATGCTAGTAGGATTAGATCATGAAGCTATGTTATATGTGGTGATGCTCTTATCTTACTTATGTAATCATGTATGTTTTCTATGATCGATTGCTCTTTACTTCCATATATGTATGCATGTATGTTGAGTTAGAATCATTGGTCTGGGGGCTCATGTCCTTGACTTAGTGATGTTCTACCTCGTTGCGATCCGCCACTCTTTCTTCTAACTTTACCGTGAGTATGTTTGATTTCTATACTCCCGCTAAAGTGGGGGCTTTGTTATGTGTATCATCTTAAAATGGAAGCACTTCCATGTTAAGAAATTTTAGCCCTTCTTATGGGATTTTTTTTACCACCATCACATTGTCCTTTCATTTATGCATCCTCTCTCACTTTTGTGTCTATTTATGACCCTGATTGGGCCTCTCCAGACACCTCCCATCCCAACTAGAATGTTTTCCAGGGGTCCTGACCCCCTAGGTCAAGGTCGACCTCAACCTTGACCTAGGTCAAGGATGACCTCAAACTTAACCTAGGTCAAGGACAACCTCAACCTTGACCTGGGTCCCCCTTTCAAATCTCTAAGTCTGTCGGTTGTTGGAGGTCATCAAAAATTCATTTCCCACTTTCGGGTCAGCTGTTTTGGGTTCCGAAGTGGCAAATATTAAATTATATTTAATATAGGTCTTCTTCTAGGGGCATTGGTTTAATTGGAATTTAATTCTCCTATGTCGGCCTCTCTATAAGATTGTGCCCTAGTTTCATATAAAAGGAAGTTTTCTCCTCTCATTTTCTCCAAGTCATGTGAAGCAATAATCATCAAAAGTCAAGTTAAGCACTAATTCTCTCCAAGTGAAATCAAGAAAGAAACCGTCAAGCAAAAATTTCAAGAATTCATTGTTCTACATGTTCTCAAGCTTTTAAAGTGTTCAATTCTTCCTCTTAAGCCCTCAATTTCTCCATTGAAGATCAAGGATTCAAGCTTTCAAGCCTTTGAAGGGATTTGGTTCAAGAATTGAAGATTAATCATTCAAACCCTAGATCTATCCATCATGGTGGAGTGATCTTCCTTCAAGATACTTTTTGCATCCTCAAGACTCACTCATTCTCCCTTCTAGGTGGATTCTAAGCATACAATCATGGAGGTTTATGGTTTCTAATTGAGTTCAAGCTTTCATATTTACATACTTGTTTACATTCAAAATACACTTGCATATCTATTTGAATAGCATATCTTCATTCTTAGATTTACTTCTACTACTTTCAAGAATTCTTTATTTTAATTATTGATTTCAAGGTTAATTGCTAAATAGAGGTTTGACTAAGGAAAACCCCTCCCCCCAAAAAACAAACCATTTTTTCTTGTAGGTACAGGTTCATAATAGCAGATTGGGACAGAGATTCAGATACCGTTTTCAGCAAACTTCCAGGAACCGAAAGCAAAATTTTATTCTGAGACTTTTTAGGTCAATTGTGACCTAGGATACAATTGGAAATTCTGGCAAATGGTGGCATTGACTTGAGGGTACAAATTGAAACTATCTCATAATAGAAAAATATTTTTGGGTTTTGTCTCTCTGCATTTCTATTCTATATCTGGGCTCAGATTTTCCAAAAACTCAACACAAGCTTCAGAAAATAGAATTCTTCATATCTGCAATATTTCAAGGTTAGTACATTTCTCCTATTCAATTCAATTAAAGTTCTTAATCTTTCTAAAACTATCACATACTCTCTTCTAATATAAAACGGGAATTAGGGTTCTTCTCTTTAATCCATATCCTTAATAGGTTGATTCATTTATGTATTGATCCTTTCCTTAGGGTTAATCAATTTGGATCTTCCCTTTGAGTAATTTGGGATTAAAAGAACAATCCTACCCTCCTCACACACATAACATTATAATATATATATATATATATATATTACATTATGGTACCACCAGCTCCTTTGATAGAATTAATAGTCTCCTTAAGTCTTGTACTATATTGTAATATGTTCTCTCCTTCCTTCATCCTCATAGTGTCAAATGTTCCTCTCAAACTTTCTGATTTAACCTTATGAACATTTTGATCTCCACCATAGGTCAAAAAAATCTTATCCCACATATGTTTTGCAGTAGTACAACCATCAATCTCATCATATTCCTAGTTGGTAAGTGTAGATGAAATATCAATCATAAATTGTATGTGTTCATCTTTTTGTATTTTCTCACTAATAGTCAAAGGTGTTGGATGATTTTGGAATTGGATACTACTGATGATGTTGGCATTCATGTTTTTTCACTGATGTCAACATATGTTTCTATGAAGGAATTACAGACTGGTTATGATGACTGATAGAAGTGTACGGATGCTGTACGGATGAATCAAAACATACAAAGATGGGGATATGTAGAAGGATGTGTGGTGATCTTATTTCTAAGGTCACTTGGCTTAATATTTCATATTGGATGAGTTACAAATGTTTTGGTGAAGACTGGCTTCTGGACTATGATAATGATGATTAACAGAGTGAGTCTCTATGTTTTGAGTATGTCTTACAGGCGATGATGATTGAGGTTATGCAAGCTTAAGGGATGAAAGAAGACATGTTTAGAAATGTTTTTTTTGGTTCGCAAGTCGTATGGTTATTGATGATGTCAGTTGTGGTGTGTATTCTAGAGGAGACCTATTTGGGGCCGACTTCAGAGATGTAGCGTGTATTATGGATTGAGAGCATGGGTTACAGATCTTGGATTATATATGATGTATTTTAATTGATGTATACTTGTTATATGTACCGTGTGTATCTTAGCAAGGGGTTAAATAAGTATTTGTATATTAGGAAAGCTTAATTGGCTGGCCTAATTAATTATTGTAATAAGGTATATATGAGAGATCTTTTCTTTTGAAAATATGTGTATGTGTGTGTGAAGAGAAGGTGATTGATAGAGACAGAGAAGTGTGGAAGCCATGAAGCTTGATTGACTATTAGATGTAGAGTAGAGGATATGTTCATTGTACTTCATTGGAACTGACCAAGCAAAGATAGTTGCTATTAGATAGTTCACTGGATTGTATATTTTCTATATACACTTGTTTGGATTGTAAATCCTTGAGGGTGGAGTTGACCTTTTTTAGGAAGTGTACCTAGGGAGTGAGCCCACTGTTACTCTTGAATCCTAGTAGGGTATGTCCTTTAACAGGGATTGTGTACTATAATGTTGTAATAAGCTTCTAACAGGGCTAAATATTTTAACATGGATACTATACTCTCAGTAGATCATTTGTGGGTGCTAATTTCCACCGGGGTTTTACCTTTAATAGGGTTTCCTTGACAAAAAAGGATTATTTTATTGTGTTGGCATTCATGGGTTATCATTTGACTTGAATTTTTGGTTTATAAAGTCTAATGTTTAATAATTTGTCTCACAACTGATTCACCCCCCTCTTAGTTGTGTCGGTGGACTGTTATTCCTTAAAATTGGTATCAGAGCTACTAGTTCTTAGAGAGAAAGCATAATAGCTTAAGGTGATCCTTAAGATGACTTACTATAGGAAGGATAGTTTGAAGCTTGATCGTGAAAACTTTGACGGTTGGAACAACAAGATGAGAACACATTTGCTATTTTTGGGAATCAACCACTGGATGATTACTAAAAGAAAAGAACAAATGAAAGATGAGGATGAATTAGAAAAAGCTACTGAAGATGAAAATAATATATTTTCATGTAACACGGTCTCAAGGGAAGCATTGATCAATGCACTTTATAAAGGTGAATTCACAGAGGTAAAAGACTTAGATTCTACACATGAAATTTGGACAAGATTGGAAGCACTATATGAAGGAGATAACTTTATAAAATAGGAAAAGTTACAAAATTGGAAGGCAAAGATGGAAACATTGAAAATGAGAGATGATGAGAACATAAGAGCATATTCACAGAGAATTACTAAATTTTTTATTGGAAACAAGAACTCTGGAGGTACTTACAGTGAGGAAGAAGTGATTGTGAAGATTATCATATCCATGACACCTGTATACAAAACTAAAGTAAAAGCTATAGAAGAGATTATACCTTTGAAACCTAAATTAAATAGAGAGATCATGATTGGGAAACTTACTACCTTTGAGGCCACAGAACTGGGCGATTCTCTACCTAAAGTTGATTCAGCATTCAAGGCGACTATGCATAGAAACAAAAAGACCTTATCAAGAATTGCAAGCACCAGCAATAGTGACTTGAGAGAAGAACTTGGAGAATATGCTGGTGAATGGGAACATATACAAGAAGAATAAAGAAAGATATATGACGTTGTGGGCCTGATTTCTACAAGAGAAAAGAGAGGTAAGGGTAAATTTGAAGGCAATTTAAATTTTAAATGTTTTTCATGCAACAAAATCGGTTATTTTTCTTCTCGATCTCCTACAAGGGTTCCAAAGCATAAACCTGTGTTTTATAAATCTAAGTATCCAAAGGAAAAGGAATATTATTATGCTAGTGAAGGTTTTTATGATGATGAATATGTTGACTATGATGAGATTGGATTTATTTTTATTAAGTATGATGAACCTTTACATGAGGAAAAAGCCTTAGTATCTCATGTTAAAAAGAAATATGAATGGGTTATTGATAGTGGTTGTTCACATCATAGGAATGGAGATAAAAATAAGTTTGTTAGTCTAAAGTGATATGATGGTGGTGTTGTAAGATTTGGTGATGAAAATAGAGGAATGATGACTAGATCAAAAGTAAGAGATGAAATTTGTTTGAGTTCTTAAGTTGAACCAAAAACTACTGATGAAGCATGTAGAGATGAACCTTGGACTAAATCTATGCAAGAAGAATTAGATTAGATAATGAAAAACAACACTCTGGAGAATTGGTTCCAAGGCCTAAAAACAAGAATGTGATAGGAACTAAATGGGTTTTTAGAAACAAAATGGATGAGGAAGGAACAATGGTAAGAAATAAGGCTACACTGGTTTGTAAAGGCTACTCGCAACAAGAAGGCATAGACTTTGAAGAGACATTTGCTCATGTTGCTAGGTTGGAATCCGTGAGACTATTTTTTGCTTATGCTACACATAAAGAATTTAAGGTATATAAGATGGATGCAAAATCTACATTTTTGAATTGATATTTGGAGGAAGAAGTATACATAGAGAAACCTGATGGATTTCCTATGACAAAAGATGAATACATGGTTTGTAAATTGAAGAAAGCATTGTATGGACTAAAACAAGCACCGAGAGCATGGTATGCAAGACTAGACAAGTATCTACTTCATCTTGGTTTCAGAAAAGGTAATGCAGACAGTAATTTATACTTAATAACTGATGAAGATGGAATTCAAATCATAGAAGTTTTTTTTGATGATATTATTTTTGGAGGTGATGATGAAATGAGTAAAAATTTCTCTAAAGAGATGGAAAATGAATTTTAAATGTCAATGATTGGTGAGATGAAATTTTTCTTGGTTTGCAAATTAATTTGAACAAGAATGGTATTTTTAAATCTCAGACCAAGTATCTTAAGGAGATGTTGAAGAAATTTGGAATGAAAGACTGTAAACCTATTGGAACACCTATGGTGACTAGTTATAAACTTACTCATAATGATGAGACACGGAGTGTTTTTCAGACAAAGTATAGATTAATGATTGGAGGTCTACAATATCTAACTCACACCAGACCAGCTATTTCCAACGCAGTTGGAATTGTGGAAAGATATCAAGAAGATCCTAAAGAGACACACCTTGTTGCTGTGAAAAGAATTTTTAGATACCTAAAAGGAACAATAGAGTATGGATTATGGTATGAAAAATCTGATGAGTTTATTTTATATGCTTATACTGATGTTGATTGGGTAGGTAGTGTGGATGAGAGAAAAAGTACAAGTGGAGGAGCATTTTTCCTTGTAAAAGGTTAGTTTCTTGTTAAAGTAAGAATCGGGATTGTATAGCTCATTCTACTACTGAATATGAGTATGTTGTTGCTATAAATTGTACACAAGTTGTTTGGATGAAACAAATGTTGAAGGACATTGGAGTAATTTTTGAAGAGCCAGTGGTTATCCATTGTGATAACACTAGCACAGTGAATATGTTGAAGAATAATTTAATGCATTCAAAGACTAAACATATTTCTATTAAGTATCATTTCTTGAGAGACAAGGTAGCAGAGAAGGAGATCAAATTGGAGTATGTTAGCATGAAGGAACAAATAGAAGATATATTTACAAAACCTTTGCCAAAAGATGCTTTTGAGTATATCAGAAGCATGCTTGGGGTGAGAGCCCCTCCCAGTGGTAATTAATTGATGCAGGAATGCATCAATCTAGTGGCTTTCAGAGCTATATCATTTTCTAGACTTGATGTATGGATCTACTCCTCAGGGGGAGTGATCGCAGGAACACTACAAAATATATTTGGGTAGTTTTTGCACCTAGTTTTTAGACATGAAGATTTGAAAAAGATACACCTTGCAGAAGTTTGATGAAGATTTATGGCACCCTTTCCATTGTTGTCAAATGGGGAGAGATTCTATTTGAAAATCCCTACTATTTTAGGGTGAACTGTGTTTAGGATATTGAGAAGATTGTATTGAGAGTTAGAACTTTTTGGGTTGATGGATTTTCTCATATGTTTCCATCAATGCCAAATGGGGATATTGTTTAATGATGTTGGAATTGGCTACTACTGATGTTGTTGGCATTCATGTTTATTCACTGATGTCAACATATGTTTCTGTGAAGTAAGTACAAACTAGTTATGATGACTGACAAAAGTGTACGGATACTGTACGGATGAATCAGAATAGATGAAGATGAAGATATGTAGAAGGATGTGTGATGATATTATTTCTAAGGTCTCTTGTCTTAATATTGCATATTGTATGAGTTATAGATGTTTTGGTGAAGACTTGTTTCTGGACTATGACAATGATGATTGACAGAACAAGTCTCTGTGTTTTGAGTATATCTTACAGGCGATGATGATTCAAGTTATGCGAGATTAAGGGATGATAGAAGACATGTTTAGGAATTTTTTTTTGGGTCGTAAGTTGTATGATTATTGATGATGTCATCTATGACGTGTATTCTGGAGGAGAACTATTTGGGGCCAACTTCATAGATGTGGCATGTATTATGGATTGTGAGCATGGATTACGGATCTTGGATTATATTTGATGTATTTTAATTGATGTATACTTATTATAGGTATTGTGTGTATCTTAGCAAGGGGTTACATATTTATTTTTATATTACGAAAGATTAATTATGCGACCTAGTAAATTATTCTAATAGGGTATATATGAGAGATCTTTTTTTGAAAAGATGTGTGTGTGAAGAGAAGGTGATTGACAGAGATAGAGAAGTGTGGAAGTTGTGAAGCTTGATTGACTATTGGATGTAGAGAAAAGGATATGTTCATTATAATTCATTGGAACTGACCAAGCAAAGACAGTTGCTATCAGACAGTTCATTGGATTGTATATTTTCTATATACACTTGTTCAGATTTTGAATCCTTGAGGGTGGATTTAACCTTCTTTAGGCAGTGTGCCTGGGTAGTGATCCCAATTTTACTCTTGAATCCTAAGAGGATTTGTCCTTTAACAGGGATTGTGTACTGTAATGTTGTAATAAGCTTCTAACAGGGCTAAATCTTTTAATAGGGATACTATACTCTTAGTACATTATTTGTGGGTGCTAATTCCCATTAGGGTTTTACCTTTAATAGGGTTTCCTTGACAACAAAGGATTGTGTTATTGTGTTGGCATTTACTTTTTTATCATTTGATGTAAATTTTTGGTTTATAAAGTTTAATGTTTAATAATCTATCTCACAACTGATTCACCCCCCCCCCCACCTCTCAGTTGTGTTGGTGGACTGTTATTCCTAAAAAAAGGTGTTGTAGTTGGTGCTATATATTCATTCTCAAGATAGTAAAGTGCATATTCTCCTACTCCAAACACATGCAACATCATTCTACTTTTCCATTTAGAGAAATGATCTCTATTTAGATTTGGTGCTTCCCTCTTACACATCTTTACATATTACTCAAGTCCTTTAAAATTATCACTTCAGAGTAAAAATGATCTTATACCAATTGTTGGTCCCACTGAGTGTGGGGGGGGGGGGGGGGGGANGGGGGGGGGGGGGGGGGGGGGGTGAATCAGACAAATCAAACTTAAACTCTTAAAACTGAACTCATTGATTCACTCAGTAAGTACTGAATACAGTAAATAATCAATTCACCAAATAATATAAGCAACAATCAATCATTAAAACTTAGCAACATCATATTAAATCATTCACACATGATATAACTCATTGACACCATATTTAACGACAAAACCCAATTTGAGAAAAACCTATGTGGGAATTGTAACCCAAAATAAAATTATACCCTTCTAAAGTATGTTGGGTTAAGAACTTATCATGTTAAAGATTATAAACACATTTTCTAAATGTGACCCTGTTAGGGGATTTACCTCAGATCTTTTAAGATTTTCACCCTGTTAGGAGTTGACTTGTTAGAGGTCTTCAGACACTCTTTTGGAATATCACCTAAGTCTAGGTTTTACATATAGGATGGTTAAATCCACTCGGTTAAGAGATTTCTCTGTTACAAATATTAATAAGTAACAGTAAACTTTGATTTTTAAAAATTAGCAACTCACTATGCTTGAATCAGATCCTTTATGCTCAAACAAATACTGGCATCACATACTCCATTGATCTCTTTCTCAGTCTGTAGATTCTTTCCTTCTTTTCTCAATTTTCCATTAGTCTTCACTCTGTGTAATTCTCATTCCTTATATAGACATACTTTTTCCTCTTAATCTCCTTAATTTTATTTTCCTTCATTTGTGCTCATTCGTTCGATCATTTGCTTCAATTTATTAGCTCGATAAACCAAATCACTTTTACCTCAAAACTTGTAACTTTTCTTGGAACTTTTACTTTTATGTTTACCTGCTTGATATTTTCCTTATATCTTCATATTGAATTTTCATGTTCGTAGATATTGTAACAAACTTTATTTAATTAATTTCCTCATCCATCTCATCATCACTTCACATTAAATCATCATTTAATATATGTATATTGTACTCAGTAAAACTTCCTTTGCAACTTGGTAACTGACTTCATCACTGCTCAGTTTCTAACTCACTCTCAGTGCTCGAGTGCTCGGTAACTATAACCGAATCACATAACATTCTATCGACTGACTCAGTCTAGCTTCGTAAAGTATCACTTTCTCTCATAACTTAATTCATTGCAGTTCCTGACTTGATCAATCAAATGTACGATTTGATAACAACTAAAACATCATTACTTAATCATTGTCTGATCTATATTTATCATCCATTTAACTTCTCCTCTTAAGATATGGTAACACAATAAAAATCAAATAATCAATTGCTTGGCATCAGTGAAAACAACTAATCTAACCACTTCTACTATCATGATACTTGGTATCACTCAGTATTCATCATCTCCATCAAATAAATATCATTTAATCAATAGATCCATGCATTTTTTAATACATCCTTGATTATACAACACATTCTAAACATACATTTCAAGCATGTACATGGATTTGACTGATTTTTACATCCATCCATGAGGTTTTTTATGCAAGGTAAATCTGAAATTTATCTTATTTATATTACTTCCTTATGAAATTTCTATTTCATTTCAAGGTTGATTCCTATACAGGGGATTGACCAAGGCAAGCCCCTTTCCTCAAAATTTTCTCCTTCTTCTTGTGTGCGGGAATATATTTTCAGACTTTCAGATCCAATATTTGGAAATTATAGAACCGGTGAAAGATCTTTCACATATTTCATGAGATTTGGATTCTCCGGGACTAGGTCAACTTTTTTCAACATATTCCTTTGGATCCATAATCTTCACAGATAAAAGTTACAGATGTCAGAGTGCCAGATCCGGAATCATTTCTGATTCTAACAATTCTGCGATAGTCAAAACCATATCTGAAGTCTACTCTTCTTCTCCTAGCTTAAAGGTGAGTTCGTTCTTCCTCTTTTCATCTTGCACTTACTTTTATGCATTAGATCTCATATCATATTGTATTATTTTTCATTTCATTTATCATAGTATCAATTCCTTTCATAGATTTGTATATCATTTTTTACATATCATATACATTTTGACATTAAAGGAAACCATCCCCAAATCACACTCCATCCTCAAATCTAGATCTTGCATTAGCACCCCTTCATCATTTTAGGTTGTTCTAATCTAATTTGGGTTTGAGGGTGAGCCTTTAGGGGTGTTCCTAATATATCATACCTTCATCCATTTGATTTAGTGAGTGATCTTCCTCCATAGCATTTCTCTCCATTTCATATGATATATTTTGGTGAACCCGACTTATAACATTTCCATTCTGATTTTGGTGTTAGATTCCCCTTCTTTTCATTTAGATATCTATATCTATTTTGCATACATTTACATCATATTGCATTTAGATACCTTAGTTCACTGATGAAACATTTTGGTGGACCCAATGGATGACATTTCTTCTTTTGATCTTAGTGTTAGATTTCCTTTGCATGATTATAGATTCCATGCTGATTTTTGGTGTTAGATTGTATCTTTCATTTTCATTACATCTCTATATATACCTTGTATTCACTTTTTTATTCAATATTTACATTACATGCTTAAATTTGATAGTTAAATTGCATATTTATTTCAAATTGCATTGCATTTCTCTTTCCTTTCATTCCCTTGTGCATGAGCTTTATCAATTTGATTCCAACCTATAGCAATTTGATTAGAAGAAGTCATAGGCTTATGGGTTCCTTTGATCCCGATTCCTCCTCCTTTCCTAGGAATCTTAATGAGACCAACATGAATTCTAGTGATGTCAATCCTATCATGGAGAATAACACTTCTCATTCTTCTCATGATGATGAAGAAGCATTAAGTGTTCCTCTTGTTCAAGTCCAAAAATTTCTCATGATTTGAGAATATTGAACAATGGCTACGTCAAGAAAACAATAATCCTGAAGCTCTTTCCATTGTAGAAAGACTAAGGAAACTCATCCACAATGATGAACATGGTATTAACATATTGCGTAGCATTTCTCATCTTATTGAAGCCAATGTCAAACCCATTAGGTATTGTGCTAAATATTTAGGCTTTACTCCACCCACTATAAGTATTGATACCTCTTTTCCTATCTTAACTTCCATTCCTAGTGTCTCCACTTATTCTCCACCTATCATCACAACTTCAATTCAAAATCTGAATCCCACACATGTGAGTCTTCCTAATCCTATTGCTCCTTTTATTCCTTCAAGTGTTCCATGTGTTTCATTTCCATCATACATGACCACTTATCATAGTGTTCATTTTCCATATTTAAGCATTCATTCAATTTCCAACAATGCTCCTAATAATTCTCATATTTCTCCCCCTACCATTGTTTCTATTGATTCTACCATTAATAACTTGGATTCAACTATGTACTATTTTCAACAACAAATTGCTTCTATGACTGAATCCAAGTTCAACATTCCTACTTGTGATATTTCGAGTCCTTTGTCTATGGATATTATCTGTGTTGTTATCCCACAATGCATTCAGATTCCTCATATTGACACTTATAACGGTAAGGGTGATCATGTGGCTCATGTTAAAACTTTCCAAACCTTGTGTAGTGATTTCTCTCATGATCATAGGTTCACAGAAAACAATTTTACTAGAAACTTTCAAGGAATATCCTTGCAATGGTATTGTGCCTTGCCTCCTTATTCATTTGACCCTTCCAAAAACTTGATAATGCTTTCATTGAACAATTTCTTAACAACATTGGTCCTAAAATCTCTACAACTATTTAAATCAATTGTAAACAAGGTGTTAAAGAAAATGTTAGTGATTTATTTGTAGCTTTAAGATTTTTCATGCTAAAATTTCTTATCCTATGCCTGATATTAATGTGCAACACATTTTTATTGTTAATTTACAAAGTAACATTAGAGATAAGATACCTCTTTTTGAATTCTCTTCTTTTCCTCAATTGTGTGAAGTGCTTCATTATTATCAACTTCAAGTGAGTCAATTTGAGATCACCACTCCAATGGCTCTTGTTCTCATTGATAAGAGTGATGCTACAGCCAAATTCAAAAAGTTTTAGAAACCAAATAACTACATCAAAATAAACAAATCATCCAACATTGTTGATGAACAAGTGGCAACTACATCCAAAGGTGTGGCTCCTTTATCGTCTATTTTTAAACCTGCTTGTAATTATACTCAGCTTTTTGAATCTTTGCATAATGTGATGTTGAACTTAATTAATGCTAATGTGTTAATAATTCCTCCTATCAAACCCATTGAGACGTCAAAACCTCAATCTATATACTTTGATCCCAAAGCTTTTTGTCAATATCATCGTCATCCTCGTCATGATACTGAAAAATATTTCTACTTGAAAACTACTATCCAAGATCTTATTGATTCTAAGGTTATATTTGTTGATAGTGATCAAGATCAAGGAAACAAATTTCTGACACCTCCTAACCAAAACTTTCAAATCTACACCAATCCTTTTCAATCTCATTCAACCAATACTATTGATCAACCTTCTTCTTCCCAATGCATTGACTATGATGAAAATGTTAATGTAGCCAATCATGATGTTAACTAAGTTTAGAAATTCAAACCTCAACCTCCATTTCATCCTTTCATCACCTTTCACCCTACTAAGACAATTAAAGCACATGATGGTCCTCTCTATATTGTCACAAAGGTTAATGGCCTTCCTACCCGTGGTGCCCTTGTTGATCCCACTTGCATGGTGAATGTGATAAGTGAAGAACATATTTAGAGTAAACAATTGTAGAAATATTTTTATGATAAATGTGATGTTCGAATTCAAACTTTCAATAGTTTCATTTATCCTTCCCACGGTTCCATTTCATTCCCTATTGAAGTCAGTGGTAAAACTTTAGATGTTCTATGCACTATCATTCCAACTTCTGATCAATTTCAAGTCAGACTTGGTCTTCCTTGGCTTACCTCAATACAATCCATGGCTTCTCATATTCATAAATGTGTTATATTTCCTCATAATGTAGAAATCATGACTTTTAACCATAGTCTCTATCATCCTTATGTGCCTCACGACTCAGTTGACCTTGATTTCTTTTGGCCCTCTATGCCTCAATCAACTCAAACTAATCCTAACCATCTCTTTAGATCATACCAAGCCTACAAGGTTCAAAATATTTTTTAACTTAGAAAAACTAAGGATGATCCTAGACGTGGACTTCTTCTTACACCACCTATACCTCTTATTCATATTGCATATACACATACTTCTCAACCCATGTTTCCACCTAATGTGGTTCCTATAATTCTTCCTCATAAAGAAGAAAAGGACCCAATTTTGATTGATCTTATCCCAACCCAAATATCTTGCAAAACCAAACACAACCTTCATGTTCGTGATTTTTGTTGCAAGCATCGTGCTAGAGCCCATCAATGTGCTTCTCAAGATATTGTTTCACCTCATGCTTTGCTTCCATTTGACCAAACCATGCTTGAGCCAATGGAGAAATTGAATTTATACAAAATTAAAAATAACAAACATGATAATGTTATTCGTATCTCAGATTCTATTACAATTAATCTAGATGAAGAAGATACTCTTGATCATGATGTTCTTGATGCTAACAATTATATTCATGCTAGTGATTCTATGACATGTATGAGACTATTGATATTGATCATGACTTACCATCTATTCTTTCACAATAGTTATTTATCACTCCTAGTGACAATACAATGACCTATCTTCATAGCATGGTCCTTGTTTGGAATTGTCTATTATTTCATCTGTCGTGCTTGATGTTGCTCCTCTTGTGAGTTGTCCACCTTCCCTAAATACTAAAAACCAAGATGGGGAGAAAGAGATACTCTTGATTATCTCCTCTTGGTTTCAGTGGATTCTACTTCCTTTGGGGGATGATGACAGTTCATTTTGACAAAATTTTGATATACATGAGTTATCATATAACCTACTAACCGCAAAGTTGGTAGATCCCTTTTGTGATCTCTTTTGTTAGGTGCTCATTTCCCTTTATTTTTCCTTTCTTGGGGGTATTTCATAGTGGAAACATTTCTTGTGGATGCATGTACGCTCTATTAAATAAATTGCTCATGTTAAGGCGTTTGCAATATATCTTTAACGTGGGGGTATACACTTTTCTCTATATTTCATATTTTGCACACACTCATTGATTCGATACTATTTTTTCAGTGGGACCTTAGACTAATCCTTGTTTTTCATTTGGTCCTTATAGTAATCGTGCAAGCTTTGTCCTTTGAGTGACCATCCTTCTTTGATCCCTAAGGATGCTTACCTTTCCTTAGGACTGGTTGTTCTATTATTGGAAGTACTTTCCTTTAAGGATTTATCCTTGTTGATGGATTGAACTAGCATAATACAATTTTATAGACTATTCAATTCCATATTTTGCATTATTTTCCTTGTGTAGTTCACATAAGACAAAATCTCTCTCTCTCTCTCTCAAGAGATGTCTCTCATATTTTGGTTTTGGATTTGATGAGTACTTAAGTCACTTGGGGGCTTGATGTTTCTTTTCCTCCTTAACCTTAATGAGATCATCTTATGCATTCGATCTACTTTACCATGAGAATGAGCTTGTCACATACTCTCACTAAAGTGGAGGCTAAATATATTGTCCTAAAAAATTAGCGCCCATTATTGGTGGCTTTAGAACCTATTGGACCCCATTTTAATGATTGCAAGATATGGATGTCTTTATGCTTGATTTTTTGCATCTTTCATTTTCTCTCCCCTAAACTTTTCACACTTCCCAAGACCTAGATCCACTTCAAAATTAACAATTTTAGGACTATGTCAAACTAAGTCAGCCTTGTCCTAGAATAGGTCGACCCAATTCGACTTTGTCTCAAGCATTGAATTTAAGTGGGCTTCGGGTCCAATGCGGAGGTTTTTCTTCCTAATCTTAATTTGTGGTTGGCTCAAAAATATTGAATCCCAAAATGAGTATAAAATGGGGCGATCTCCTCTCATTTTGACATTCATGATCCACTATCCATATAAAATACCTACATGATCCCAAATTGAAGAGAAATCAAGGGAAAGCAATCAATATTTCAAGATGTGCAATTCTAGATCTCCAAGTTTCCATTTCTTCAAGATCCATTCAAGAAAAGGAAATATTCTCTCATTGATGAAAATTTATCTCCCATTATGGGAAAGTAGAGGAATTCTTAGGCAAGCAAGAAGATCCATTCTTCTCCTCCATTCAATATTTCAAGCTTACACTCATTCAAGATCTAGGATTGAAAAGTGTAGATCCACGCATTTGTGAAGGAATCCTTGATTCTACAACACATTTCAAGCATCTTCATGGATTTGACTAATTTCTACATCTATTCATGAGGGTTTTCATGCAAGGTAAATCTGACATTTATCTTGTTTATATTACTTTCCTTATACAATTTCTCTTTCATTTAAAGGTTGATTCCTATACAGGGGAATTACCAAGTCAAGCCCCTTTTCACAACCTTTTCCCCTTCTTATTGTGCGCAGGAACAAATTTTCAAAGTTTCAAATCCATATTTTAGGAGTACAAAACCAGTGGCAGACCCTTCACAAATTTCATCAGATTCAGAGTCTCCAGGACTAGGTTGACTTTTTTGGACAAGTTCAACTTTGTTCAACATAGTCCTTTGGATCCTGAATTTTCATGATCAAAAGTTGTAGGTGTCAAAGTGCCAGATCCAGAACCATTTCTGAGTCCAAGAGTTCTGTGACAGTCAAAACTAAATCTGAAGTCTGTTCCTCTTCTCCTAGGTTCAAGGTGAGCTCAGTATTCCTATTTTCATATTCAACTTAATTTTATGCATTAGATCTGATATCATATCTTGTTGGTTGTCATTTCATTTATCATTGTATCAATTCCTTTCATAGATTTGCATATCATTTTTTACATATCATATACATTTTGATATTAAAGGAACCCATCACCAAATCATAATCCATCTTCAAATCTAGATCTTGCATTAGCACCCTTCATCCTTTTGGGTTGTGCTAATCTAATTTAGGTTTGAGGGTGAGCCTTTGGGGGGTCCCTAATGTATCATACTATCATCCATTTGATTTGGTGAGTGATCTTCCTCCATGGCATTGCTCATAATTTCATATGATACAACAATTAATAATACTATAACTTATTAAAATATATGATCTCTTTTTTATAGGTAATGGGTCGTAGCCAAAGTATTTTATTAATTTTGAAAAGATAACACTTACAATCCTAGTTCAGGTGAGCATACCGTCATGAAAAAACCAAGAAGAAAACATCTTATTATAGCTTGTGTAGACCTCAAATCTATACATAAAAACTTTAATTTGGCCCCCAGCCAAATCCCAAATACAAAGTATACAAAACCCAATGATACAATAACCCATACAATACTGACACACTTATACACTTGTTATAATTTAGGTTATCAGCCTATTCATTAATTCAACTACGTTATCTATCTAAGATCCCACTTTTAAGGAGTGTTACAATCGATCCTTCATCAAATTTTAAGTCATATTTTGCCAACAAAGGGGATCCTCTTTAGCCTGCACAACATCTTACAACCACCAAGAAATATCGATAGCATTTGTTAGCCTTAATATAAAATCATAATCATAATATTCTGATAACATACTTAAGACATTCTGCCAGCAATTCTAACCCTTAGTTATATCAAGTTAATATACTTAACATAACCTTTAAGCAATCTTAATATTAGAACAACTTGATCCCATACTAACATTTAATAAATTATCAAAAAGCATAGGGACCTCATGAAATCCAATGTGATGTGACAAGAACTTACCTTGTATGACCATTAAATTGAACATAGATACCTAATCTATAGCCTACATATCAATCTACAACATCCAACAAAATCTTAAAGACAGATGTAAACATTGATTCCAAAAATCATAAGTATATGATCTTTTAATGTCTAAACATTCATAATTAATAGATGTGTTCACCTAATTGGCCTAAAAGGGAGGCTCCACATGTGGTCTTTGTTATGATATTTAAAAAACTCAAAGAGAAAACATAATATTATAGTTATACAAAATTATTCATGGTAATTGTTTCTCAATCAAAGCCACTTGTCTACTTCGATCTATTTGGAAGGCATGACAACATATATGTCATTTCTTGAAATGGAGAGAAACTTATTTTCAATAAGGATTCATCTTTTCGCTTTGTCTGTTTGGTGGAAAAAACATATCTTGTATCACAAGAAGTTTCTTTCTCTAATGTCTTGAAAGTCTCATTTTTTTTGTTAAAAAAAGGAATTTGCAAGGTTGAATCTCTATGGGATTTCTCTACTTTGAACTAGTTGCCATGGAAGGCTATTAAAGCTCAATTTAGTTTGAGCAACAATCACAAATGATTCTTGATTTTTGTTCAACTCTTACTCCCGTTGGAATTGTCTATCAAGTTGTATACTCCTATCCATTTTAATTTTTACAAGGATTGATTGTGGTTTTCCTCCTAACCTCTCTTATCTTTTTCATTAAAGAAAATATATTTACAGGTCCTTCATAATTTTCATTTAAAGGCTCATCTTAACATTAAATGGAAGTGAAGGTTCAGTGAAAGGTTTTGATATAAATTATCTACTCAATTTTGGAGAACAAAAAATAATTTGGATGCTCAGTTATCGACCTTGAAGATATTACACTAAAAATTTCTCATTGGGGACACACTGAAGTGTATTATAGTTAAGCCTAATAACTACCCATTCTACCAAAGAAATGAAAACATGAGGCATTTTTTGGGGATGCATGTTTGCAAAAAAAAATAGTGGAGCTCCAATTTTAATGATCTCCCTGCTATTTTTTAACATAAGCTAATTTGGAAAGAGACCTTACTTGGGATTGTACTACATACTAATGTCATTGTTGATGGTGTTAAAATTTTTATTTTATTGCACTTATGAATAAATAGATGCAAAGAAATATTGAACATTTACAATGATCACTAGGAGGTTGTATTTTAAAAGCTTTACTATGATGTTTTATATTGTCTTGTTTCTTTAATCTCTTATCTTCAGGCAAACCTCATTAAGAATTTAAAATTAGACTATCAAATTCAATAATAAAAACTCAATTAGAGAAGCTAGTTATGAAGAAGAAAATCATCTCTATGGCTCAGGTATTAAGGTCCTCCTTAGATAACTGATGGCGAGTTATTTTTGTTTGCTGGAGAAATTTGTTAAGTAGTGCTTTGTTAGTTCTTGCAGTTGTTTGTACTTTCCATCTTTGTAATATTGCTTCAGTTGTTCACTATTATAGTTAGTTGCCTTGTATTTCAATTTTTTATATAATTCTTCTAGCCATGTTAGAGTTTTTTTTTGCTCGCTAAGTTTTTATTGGCTATGTCCTTCACAACTTTTGTTGCATTCTAATTTTGTATTATTTGCATTTTTTTCAATACAAAAAAAAACCATAATATTATAATAGCATAGATTACATAGAAAATCATTGTCTTTTAACATTTCATTAAAATTACAACCATAATCATATTCAAACAAATAACCATTTGGCACATTGTTTGTCTTTCTGCAAAATATAATTTGTATAGACATACAAATATTTACTACATGCATAAAAAGTGTGTACTTTGCAATATTCCCACTTAGAATAAACTTTTTTTAGTGCATTATTATAATAAGCATAACTTGGACTCATTATAAGCCCCTTAAAGCATAAATTACCACTAAAACACCTCATTCTAGCTATACATGAATCGTAGCACAATAAACACCTTGATTCGCCCCCTTGTATTGCACTTTCATGTCATCCACAAGACTTATAACTCACATAGCTATCCATTAGGATAGCTCCATATCTAGTAGAAAATCCTACCCATTTAAAGAAATCCCTTTTTGAATTTAAACATGTTTTTCTCCCATAAACTTAGCCCTAATTTATACTAACACCTAGATTAGCTCTAGTCATGTTTCTATTTAAGAAAAGGGTTAATAAAAAATGGAAATAATCTATCATCACTCTCAAGCCCCTACATACACATTTCTTTTCTAAGAACGCCTAGAGTATATTACACAAATTTTATAGACACTTCCACCACTAATGGAAACTTCATTCACTAGCACTGGTGCCACACCTATACTTTATGCTAAAATATGCTTCCTAGTGGTTGGACCACGAGAAGACCATAAACATGTTATATGTGTCTCTTTTTCATCAACTTTCTAAGTTACACATTTATTGTAGCAAGGAAAGAAAGTTCGTCTACCTTGAAATTATTATGTTAGCAAGTGCAAGAGACACTTATTGGACAAAGGTTGTCATTGATGTCAAAGGTGTTGATTAGTTCTATTATTGATGTCAATGTATCATAAATAAGTGCAATGTATCTGAAAGAGTGCATTTACCACCATATCTATTTCTTATCATTTGAGTTTCATAATAACAATGGAAAGTCATCTCTAACATTTTTTTCTATTCTCCATTCTCATTCTACCCCAATTGAGGTTTATGACCCACAAATTGAAAGGAGAGTATATCTACACATGTTATGTATGATTCTAGAGTTTCATTGGTTGAGATTTAGCACACAAAAAGTTAGAAGTGATTGAGTGGTTATTTTCTAAGTGGGTTGATGTTACAAATTGATGTTCTAGAGGATGGCAATGTATTCTCTCCAGAGATAATGTTTGGATGACCATTGGGGCCAATTAAGTCTACATTGGGTATCACATAACGTGTCCCCTCTTTTGGTGTATCATGTGGGCTCTTTAACCTGACCTATTACATGCTTGGTTAAGGTTTATTATTGTGGTTGACTTTTAAATGCATTAATATTACTCTTGACCAACATGTGATTATAGTTATCATTGTAATTTGAATATATTTGATCTAGGATCATTCTAATTGTATGTGTAGTGGTATTTTTGGTAGACAACTTATGTGATTATCAATACACATAATGATTAATGTGTTCTAGAAGATGATATGAGTTGTATCTCAATCAATATTGAAGATCATATTTTCTATGTGAAGAAGCCTTGAAGTTGATCAGATTAGAATGAATTTGTGTCGTTAATTCTGGAGGTTTGAATTTTATACATCTTACTTATTGTTGAGAATGGGGTCTCATATCCCAAGTAGGTGCTCAGATCTTTATGCAGGGGATTGGTGTCTCTTGTAGGTTGGTTCATGCAAATACAATTGGGAATTGATGTCTCTAATAGGTTGGTGGCTTCTTTATATTATAAGTGATCTATTATTTTGTGAGGCTACATCAGGGCAGTAGATCCAAGAAGTTATTCTCACTAAGGTAAATTTACCTTCTAGGTTTCCATTCCTCCTTGATTCTGGTGTAGATATTATACCTAAGAAAATACTAAAAATTTCCCTTGCAGAGCATTCTTTCAAAATCAAACATCACATTTCCTTAGAAGATACCCAAGTCCTAGCCAAAGAGGACAACTTCTTCATAATAAATCTTATTGAATCCATTGAAATTCATAATCTCCCATCCAACCTTAAAAGAGATGGTGGTTTGAATTTAAGCTTTTCTTGGCATCCTTTGTTAAATCACCTTAAAAAATCCCATCCCCCTCCCCTCCCGCTCCCACCTCCCCAAGTTTTTTCTTCCTTGCCTCCTCCCCTCTCATCTTCCCTAACCTTCTCCCCTTCTTGCCCTTATTCTTTTCTATTTTTTTTACTCTTCTTGTGGGTTATTCTCTTGCTTCTTTCCCCTCACTCATCTCTCTTTATTTGTGTCCTTATTCTTGTTATTTTCTTCTTATTTTCATCATCCTTTTTGGGGTTCTCTTTTTCCTTTTGTCCTCTTTTGCTTGGCCCCCTTCTCTTTTATACATAATTAATCTTTTTATTAATATTATTATATACATATTAAATTAATGTTTTATATATTTATTTATTTATATATCATCAATATTAGTTGGAGTTTGTTGGTATTAATTTTATCTTTTTTCTTAGTATTTTGTTCTCTTTTTTCTTTTGTCTTATTTCTTTATTGAGCTTTCATTGTTGTAAATTTTTACTTTGTGTTTTTTTTTTTTTAAATCAGTAAACGGTCGTAGCCAATATATTTTATTAATTTATTAAATTTTTTTTACACCTTCGTTCAGTGTGAGCACCGGTAGGAAAGAACGGAGGAAAGAAAACCTCTGGTATCGCCTAGTACAAAAGGTTCAGATTATTAAAAAATTACAATACCCGCTATAGATTTGCAGGAAAGTGATAAGAATCACTTGTATACACTTAGTACATACAAAACCTGGATTGTTTATTCTAGGACCAATTATTACATAAATGGTGATCCTTAGAGGGAGGATCGAAGCTAAACACAAATTACCCCAAGTACATTTTGTGGGATATTTAAAATGTTTACATACAAACATTTTTACTTTGTGTTGTTATTCCTTTATTTTCTTTTTCATTTTTATTATTCATTTTATTTTTAATTAGTTTCTTTTATTTTATTTTTCTTCCTCTTATTCTCTCTCCTCTCTTATTTTCTCCTTGCACTTTTAATTTATTTCTTTTTGCTTTGGTTCTTGTACCAATTAACCATCAGTTGCTAACTTCCTTCATCTATTTAGCCACTTGGGTCTACTAAATATTCACTTCTCTTTTCTCATGCTTTATTTCCCTGATGATGGATCATAGAGTGCAATCCAAAATGTTAATAGCATGGAATGTCAATAGTAATCAACAAAATTAATTCAATTACACATAAGGAATTCCATTAATCATGCACATATCATGAGATAGTCAAACTCATTTCACTTCAATGCACTGAATATTAGGGTCAATCAACATGATTATCGCCAATAGCTAATGTGGAAATTCAGCACTCTACATGTTTTACCAATATTCATTGAATGAAAATACAAATTTGAACTCACAATTAAGGAAGACATTTACTTCACTTTCTTTTCATATCTACTAGATCACACACGACATTTACATTTCATCCAACTAATAGATTTGTTGCTTACTATGTTAAGGTCATAAAACATCCCCAATTCAAACAAGACATTATGAGAATGCTTTAACTGTATGTAATGCATCTACCTTACTATAATTTTTAATGCTTACACATAAAATACATTATTTGCAAACATTTATGAAGGCTCTAAATTAACTCATGCAATTGTCCTACTTTTACACTTACTCGTGCATACATTGTCGAGCCGAGTAAAAGACAGAGATGTTAAATGCCAAGTAGAGACAGTCAAGTGTTGAGCAGAATAGTTTTTGTATACTTATCAGGAATGATACAAACTTAAAGGATAA
Source organism: Thuja plicata (assembly GCA_018584345.1). NCBI lineage: Eukaryota > Viridiplantae > Streptophyta > Pinopsida > Cupressales > Cupressaceae > Thuja > Thuja plicata. The sequence goes on along the minus strand of MU223436.1, from coordinate 2,139,870 downwards.
GTGATCTGCCCGACTGGTATAAGCTTTTTGGGCTGACTAATGTATGCATTTAATATTCTTATACGAAGTTAGTTATGCATTTAATTGTTTTATCCTATGCATGATTCATTGTAAGCATTAATTGTAATACCATCATG
>MU223436.1:2118179-2139633 GCA_018584345.1 Thuja plicata | reverse complement strand
ATTGTAATACCATCATGGTATGGGTATTGGATCTTGATCGTTGATCTAGATCTCACTGTCAGATCTGTATAGATATATTAGATTGCTTCGAAACCCTATTTTGTGTGTGTGCAAGAAGCAGAAGAGTAATTGTTGAAGTGACTGCATTTTGAAGTAAAATGCACAGAAGGTTATTTTGTTCAAAAGCAGAGATCAAGTAGAGCATAACACAGTGAACAGCAGAGTAAAGGTATATCAGATTATAAGATCAGAAGAGATACTAAAAAGAGGAGATCCATCATCAGCATCAGAGTGCATATCGAAGGATCAATACTTGAGACTTTCTAATCATTGTATCAGGTGAAAATCTCTTAACATAGTGGTTTTAGCAAGCCTTTATTTATCTCTTAACAGAGTGCTTACTTAATTGTAAGTTTAAATCCTTTAACAAGGTAGATTGTAATGATTTGAAGCTTTTAACAGAGCAGACCTTTCACAGGGTAGATTAAATTTTGTAATCAAACATTGTAACCTTAACAGGTACACTTTATTATTGCAGTAGTGGAGACTTTTGTGGGTGTCATCCCCACCCCAGTTTTACCTATTTGGGTTTCTGGGTTACCAAATTATTGTGTAATGTGTTATTTATTTCATGGTGTGGATGCTATCTGAGATAACATTACATTCATTTATGTATGAATGTGAATCAATTTGTTTTAAGTGTTTATATTTGAAGATCTGATTCACCCCCCCCCCTCTCAGTATCTTGCTTTCCCATTATTGTATTTCCAACAACTCGTGCATACAATTTATAATACAATTTTATCATGTAGGTCCTTGCCACATAATTCCTCAAATCAAGCATGCATTTCCTATACCTTCATTGGTTCTAGTAATATAATTTTCATCACTAACTAACTTCTTTGTTAATCCTATATCAAGAAAAAGAGTGAGGGAGAGAGATATTCATTTTCTTCTCAAGTAACCATTACTAACTAGACTTATTATTTAAGTTTCACAATCCACACTGAGATAGGTTAATACTAATGTATTTGAGCAAAATACTTCACTTTTTCAAACACAATGTAATAACATTTATACTTTGACATAGTATAAGATATATATATGAAGGTATCACATTGCATTATCAAGTACATTCATAGAATCATCCAAGAAAACAACATGAAATTTCATTCTAAGTTATTAGCTTGATCACTCGTACACCTAGTATGTAATTGCATTTAATAAGAGATAAAAATAACAAGAATCATCAGTACACTCAAAGTGCATTAAGTAATTGTTCACACAATGGGTTAATAGAACACCATTGGGATACTTTAAATCCTACTATCCCTATGAAGAAACATATATGCAATTGAAACTCTTAAACATTCAACACAAAACGGCATCTATATCTTCTATTCATTATTCACAGAATGATACAAATGAATTTATGAGGCCATCAGTTAACAAGTCAACAATCATTAGTAATGAGAATGCATAGAAAAATATGAATAATGTTGAATAGGTCGAATAACTGAGAGGGGGAGAATCAATTGTCCCAAAACACTCTAAAACTTTTATTGATGCAGTATACACATAAACCATTCAAATAACTAAGACTGGTAAAAGTATGAAATAACAAGAACAATCAACACCATAATACCAGATATAACATAGAAACCCAAATTGGGAAAAACCACAAAGAAGATAATTCTCATGAAAGTAAACGCTAGTTTAGGTGATTTTTACAAGGGCTCACTACCGGTTTTCTCACTGTTGTTTGGCTCATTGTTGGTTGGGATAACTACCCTTATACAAAATATGTTTTACAAAATGTTTTACTGAAAAAATGTGAACTTATAAAATTGCATTTACCTATGCATCAAATAGTTGCAGTTGATAGCACAACAATCACCGTTAGTAGTAGATCTGGTACAGATCTTCTGCCAGCATATACCAAACTTCTACAACACAATATGTAAAACCTTCTCTCTGTACCATAAAAATACTTCTCTCAACTTCCTTTTTCTTACACATTGTTTCCATATATACACTAAAACAAACTTGCACTATATCACCTTCAATTCTCTCTCTTTCTCTCTCACACATTCATACATTGGATACAAAAGGATATCTTTATTTATATACATATGATAGGGTAGCTACATATGTCAGCCAAGCCACTAAACATGTCGGCCACAAAACAAAAGATATTATAATTATATTTAACACGCTACCACCGAACCTAATTATAGGTCATACATAAGAAGTCTTCACATCACATAACCATAGGACCTAAATATAGGTCATGCTTAAGATACATACACTTAATATTACATTTACCAAAAGATAAGTAAGTTTTGGAATCGTCGACACACCACAACCAAGACCGTGACTTGATTAAAAAAAATTGAATCAATCGATGGATGAAACTAGATAGAATCTGTCCAAAGATAAAATATAATTGTTGTACCAAAAACATGTGATGAACTGAAAGAATGTCTAGGTAGCAGGAATAACTGGAAGAACTCTATAACTTGGAAGTCACCAAATACCAACCAAAAACTTCATTCATCTGCAATCACTGAAACACACAGATGTACCAAAGAGATGTATTAGAATAATGGGAACAAGTACACTTGTCTCCATAATCCAAAATTGCACGTACTGAATCTATTTTGCATAAAATCAAAAACATGGCATCTCATTGATATCCAATTGGTAACCAACTAATATAACTATGCAACTGGTATAAAGGTTTTGACATCAATGACAACAATCCCACCATCTTCTCAATATGTTCAACAATCTCCCCCTTTGGCATTGATAAAAAACACCCAAAATTTTGAAAAACTCTGAAAAGAAAAAAATTCCAAAAACTCCAAAAGCTCCCCCTAAGTAGATAATCCTTCAATGTTTTTGTTCTTCAAGTTTCTCTCCCCCTTTTTTCATAATGGAAAAGGGACAAAAAACTAGAACTCAAAAAATTAAACATGTATAACATACTTCACAGTAAAAAAATTGTATGCCTCTCTTTAATGGTTGGAAGCTTCCTCTTCCACTCAGCCACAACAACACCCATTTGGGCACATAAACTATCATGCTCCACTAGCATGTCAAAAGATGACATCCAGTCTGAAGACTAGAACCATTGTTCATAGTTTTATGCATCAACAAGGATACCAGAGGAATGCTCTTATTGGAATTTGACCAAGTCCTTCACCAACCAGAATGTTTTCGCCAGATCTTCTCTTTGTCTTTGCAACTGCAGCATCTCACCATGAATTTGACCAACTTTTATCCTCTATTTTCCTTTTCTATTCATGAAATAATCATATGTCTTTCCCAATTCATTCAATTCTCCCTCAATAACTTCAATTCCACATCTAAAATTATCAACAACAGTAGGCCACGAAAGATAATACATGTATATGTCTGAAATTTCTTTTATGCACATTTTTGTCTCATAGATCATCCTGGATAATCTATGTTTATCATTGGTACATTTATTTTCAATAAATTCCTTGATGAGACAGTAATATGCATCACACTGCAACAATCTTCCTTCAACAGACTTTATCAACTAACATGAACTGTACCAAATATATCAGAAAAATGGTCTTTTTACTGATCAAGGGATGATTCAACATTTCTTCTATCTCTATTTTGGTCAACAAAGAGAAACATGACCACACATCACTGATTCTGTCAAATTAACCATTCTCTAGCATAGACTAAATTACATCAGAATCCAAAGAGTTAGATTCTGACGAATAAACCAAATCTTTCTCAATTTCCTCTTCTCCTTCCCTTTCTTTTGTTTCCTTCTCTTCCTCAAACTTTTCTTCTTCATCCTCAGAAATGGTAACAATCTCTTTTCCTTTAAAACTATTCTTTCTCCTTTTAGGTTCCAGAGGGGAACCACCGACAGCAACATCAAAACTTTTATGACCATAGGAGGATCCTTCCTTAACACGACTTACAGACACAACACTTGAAATACCCAAACCGGAGAAAATATTCATTTGTAAAGATGTAAAATATGACTTGCAAGCATCTTCTCTAATGACAAACTAACTTCCAGCTGTGTTATCCTACTATGATCAATTTCCTCTAATTTTTCATTTTCAACATCCTTCATGCAAATGCACCAGTCTCACGAACAACCAATTGAGACTTCATTTTTGTACTCGAATATTTTCCTTCAACCTCTCTCAAGCTCTGCTAAAAAATTTATTTTTCTTCTTTGCAAAAATGCCAAATGATTTCAAAATTCACCTTTATAACCATGATGCATCATAATTGAATTTTCCCGCCGAGAATTAATTATCGCTAACTCAACCTATTTGATCATCTAAAAAAATTGTAATCATTAATTATTTATCCAACATACCAAAGACAAGCCAGTTGCAACCAATATGGCCTCAAAGAAGGGGAAGTAGCTAATATAGCATGTTAATACTCCTCTTGAGACAAAGCATTCGACTCAGTTATTAGAAGAGTTGGTACTAGAATCTGGTACTAGAGAGCTCTCTTCACCAGTATCTTTCTTCTTCCATACCATATCTTTTTTCTGAGAATCTTACTGCAACATTATTATCATTCCCAGATTTCACCAGAGCATCAACAAATTTGCAAGTATTAGCATAATGACCAGACCACATTTGAAATAATTAACATTTCTTTGACCTAATCTTACTGATTGAACTCTAGATCTACACTAATTATCCATGTGACTATAATCGTGACACACATAGCAATTCCCATTAAAAATATTGTCCATTCCACTTTCCTTAACTGGATTAGAAACTTGACTTTTGCATTGGTTTTCTTTATGACCAAACGTATGACAATTAAAGCATTGAACCTAATTTTCCTCCCTCATCTTACAATCAAAAACCTTATGACCAACGTTCTTGTATATGAAACAATAATATTTAAAAGATATATACCTTTGAGCATTCAATCGCCTGATCGCAGGCCTTCTTGTAGATGTATTGATATTCTTGACCTTTCTTGCTACCTCATAATTTGCCTCATCTTCAACTTCCTTCTCTTTGCCTCATTATTCCGATCTAAACACTTGTCAGGGAAACCTAATTGTTCCTTGTCCTTGTAAATTTTTTGTGGGGCTAATAGTTGATCCAAAATAGTACTTCTCTCACAAACCTTCACTTTATATCTCAGTTTCCTTAATTCATGATTCAAGCACTTTTCATTTCCATCTAACCTATTCTTGATGATGTCCTTGATATTTTCTTCCACTCCTTTATTCTCTAATTGATAGTGTTCTTCAGATCTCTTTCAGTCTTCTTCCAATCTCCCATCTTCAACTTGAACTCTTCTTTGATAAACTCCTCAGTATTTTTCCTATCACTCAGTTTCTTTTCAAGATTCTCCACCTTTTATCTTGAATCCTTCAATTCCTTACTTACTTCCTTGTGCCTTGATTTGAATTTTTTAATCTAATTCCTCATTTTGGAGATAAATGCATTCTCTTCCTTTAGATTTTCTTTCAACTCCTCATTCTCTGATTCAGTGCATTTAGTATCGCTCATCATGATTTTCCAATCCTCATCAGAATAGTATTCTCCTTCCATTTTTTCAAACATCCTAGATCTCTGTAAATTGGTTAAGCTCTATCTCCAAGGGACCATACTTGGATACCAATTGTTTAACAGGTTGAATAACTGAGAGGGGGGTGAATCACTAATTCCAAATCACTTTCTAAAACTTTTATTGATCTAGTATACACATAAACCATTTAAATAATTAAGACTAATAAAATCATGAAAGAACAAAAACAATCAACACCAGATATAATGTGGAAACCCAAACTGGTAAAAACCACAAAGAAGCTAATTTTCATGAAAGTAAACACTGGTTAAGGTGACACCGATTAAGGTGATTTTTACAAGGGCTCACTGTCAATTTTCTCACCGGTGTTTGGCTTACTATCCATCGGGCTAACTACCCTTATGCAAAATATGTTTTATAAAATATTTTACTGACAAAATGTGAACTGGTAGGATTTCTTCTGCCTATGCATGAAACAGTTCCATTTGATAGCACAACAATCACTGTTAGCATCAGATCTGCTACAAATCTTCTACTAGCATATACCAAACTTCTGCAACACAGTATGTTAAACCTTCTCTATATACCATAGAAATAATTCACTCAACTTCCTTCTACTTACAAACCACTAGTATATATACACTAAAACAAACTTTCACTATCACCTTCAGTTCTCTCTTTCACTCTCATACATCCATACATCAGATAAAAAAGTATATCTTTGTTTATAAATACATCTGATAGGGTGGCTATATATGTTGGTCAAGCCACAAAACATGTGGGCCACAAAACAAAAGGTATTTGAATTATATTTAACATGCTACCACCAAACCTAAATATAGGTCACACATAAGAAGTATTCACATCACATAACCACAAGACCTAAATATAGGTCATACTTAAGATACACACGCTTCATATTATTTACCGAAAGATAAGTAAGTTTTGGAATCGTCAACACACCACAACCAAGTACATGCCTTGATTAACAAAACTTTTGACCCAACTAATGGATCAAACCCGATAGAATCTGTCCAGAGACAAAATATAACTATTATACCAAAAACAATGTTGGAAATAATGGGAAGTATGTACTGAGAGGGGAGGGGTGAATCAGTACCTCTAAAACTTTTATCTTTTTAACCTTAATACATTTAGTAATCCATTTTATTACCAACCATCTGTTCTATCCTATCTTTGTGTAAGTTATATCAATTCATAAACTTAACAAACATGTAAACATTCATAGAAGCATTAATGAAATTTAATGACTCATAACACAAGATATGGTAACAAAGAAACCCCTGTTAGAAGGTAAAAACTGTGGTGGGGATGGCACCCACAAAAACTTTACTATCTGTAGATTGGAAGGGGTCGGTTAAGGCTTACAATTTGATCACTTCTGATGGTCTACCCTATTAGGAGTATTATGTAAAGATTGGTTAAGATCTACTTTGTTAAGAGATTCAGCAATACTGTTTAGTGTGCACTCGATTAAGATATTTACAAAGGATTGTTAAATCCACCTTTCTTGAAAGGATTTATTCTATTTGCTACACTTGTTAGAATGTAGACAAAAATACTCAATGACCTGAGGGTGTGCAGTCTTCAATTGTTGATTACAGATCCATTAAAATCACATGTACAAATTATCACCTAATGTGATTGATTAATACGTCTATTGCTCGGTAGCCTTGATTCTTGGTTCTTGATAACCAAATTCATCTTTTGTTGTTCTTGCTTGAAACTTTTAGTCTGATCCATAAATGTTATCTTTGGCTACTATCATCCTCACATCCATATTGAAATGAATGATTACACATATATTTATACAATAGATTGACCTAATTAAGTTTCATGTATTATAAAGATAACTCTATCATCGAAGGCTTACAACTTGACCTTGATCTCCTAGTCTGCATGTTTTAATCAGTTAGACTGATTAAAAAAATTACAATTATCTTTCTTGCCCCTCAAGCAATGGTTTTAAATCAAATTGAAACTCTAAATATAAAATATAACTGTTTTATCTGACGTGGAAGTCAGATACACTTTTCTTGGGATATAACTGACTTTCGATGTCTAATGCTTGGGTTGCTCTAAAATTCTTTCATTGTTCCTTCTGTGAACTATCTGTCTGGTTCCCTTGCTCTGTCGAGTTTCTCTATCGGTTTCCTCTTCAGCATTTTCAGTTTGCACTGTAAAACTGTGTCGTCAGATTTCTATATACTTACCACTTTCGGTCTGAACTGAAACCTGTCTTTCGGTGTAGTGTTACCGATGGTTCAAATAATTGTTTTCCCTTTGCATACTAATGAAAAAACTTATGTCATCAATCTCCCCCTTTGACATTAGTATCAAAAACTGATATGTGTAAAATACTAAATTGTTTAGTATATACACCATGTGTTTACTTTGTCATTTATGACTCCCCCTATGTATATGCTGGTATAGTATAAGTATATACATGTGTACTTTTCTTTATGCTATTCTCCCCTTTTCACCTTATTTATATATCATCATTTCCTCCTTTTTTCTCTATATGTATTGTACATATCATTTTCCCCCTTTTTTGATAGTAAGGGCAAAGGTGTATACTTACAACTTATCAAAAATATGGGAATGAGAATTCTTCATATCCTCCATCATATTTTCCCATTTCTCCTTTAGGTTCTCAAGATCCATTTTCTCTAGTGTAATCATGGCATGCATATCATAGTCTGCTACAGACATCTCGGGGTGGCAATGAACTTTCTTGCCAAAGTAATGTGTTGTTGCAGAAGTGTGAGGTTCGGTAATAGTTGAGCCTGTAGCTCGGTAACCTCTTCTCTAAACTATGATTCCGCTTCCCAAATTTCTTGTCTTAACCTTTTGGTTTCTATTATCTTCTTATAATGTAATTTGATTGCATTGTCATCTATGGTTAGAATTTTAGCACTTGCATTTAGATCTGAATCAATCTTTGCAATCTTATCACTATTATCCTTAGTGAATTTCTCCAAAGTGCATAGCTTTTGAATTAAGGAAATAGCTTCATTAATTATTGGATCTAATTCATTTGTTAGTTCTGAAAGCTTTACCTTATTTTCTGCTACTTCTTGGCTGATCTTTTTTGTCAATTTGTATTGGAACTTTTGTTCTACTTGTTCTTCAATAGCCTTTTCTACATCCACATTTTGGGTTGTGATTGCTTTGGTGAGAACAAAAATTTGATCTAGGATAGGTGCATTGTGATCAACATCAATGTCAGGAACTATTTGGCTTAAGATGTCTCTTATAGTTTCCAGCACTAGAGAATCTTTGTGTTCTTTTCTAATCTTTTCCTGCATTGCTTTCCTTTGACATATCTCTCCATATTCTATAAGAGATTCATAGTCCAATGTGGTTGGATCACACTTTGGTATTTCAATTATTTCATCAAGTGTGACCTCCAACTTACTCTTCTTGGTTTTCTTCTTCTTCTTTTGTGATGCACATGTATGCAAAACCATAGCAAGTTTTTCTTCTTGGTTTGATGTGCTGGAGGATTGTTTCGGTGGTGTTTTACATTTTTACTGCTGCTCAGGGTTTTCCTTTCGGTTTTGTGTGGACGTCTCCACATCAACCTTTGGTGTAACTACAGCATCTCCTTCAGTGTTCTTAGGAGTGGTATCAACTGGCTTATCTTGTTCACCTTTCTCTTTCTGCACTTCATTTGTATCTTTCATTTGTGCATCTATTTTGGTTTGATCTCCATCTTTATGTATGTGATCTACATTTGTAAAAAAAAAATCTCCACCTACGACACTCGTGTCATTAGGTATCTTTTCTTCGGTTTTTTTCTTCTCATCAGATGTATATTTTTGTTCATCATTATCCTTATTCTCAGGCATGCTTGCATCTTTTTCAGGTGACTTCTCCTTCTCTGAGATAATGTTGATAGCTTGTATCAATAATGGTATCTGTCCTGGTGTGTCTACCTTTGCATAATCTGTAGTAGTGTCTTGTTCATTAGTTTGGTCTTGGACAATAGTGACATCTTCATCTTTCTGTATCTCATCTACAGGATTTTCTCTGGTAATATCAATGATTGTATTATCCGGCCATGTTTCATTTGCAATGTTCATATCCTTGTTGTCTTTTGTGTTCAATGATTATTCATTAACATCCTCATCAGTAATAAGAATATGTTCAGGGCTCTGTTTATCCTAATCATCTTTATTCTGTTGCTTTTTGATAAGAGCAATTTGTGGCTCAGGACTTGTATCCTTTTTAGGTACATTAAGTATATTTCTCTATTCAGCCTCACTCTTCTTTTCTAGCTCAATACTATGTCCTTGAAGCACTTGGTAGGCTCTTAACTTTGGTGAGAACCTTTTGGAGTGTTTCTTCATCATTTCTTCAATCTCCTCCATTTTAGATTCAGGTGGCATGACAGAAACTAGGGTTCTTTCCCTAATCTATTTCTCAGAATGTAATGCAAATGTTCATCTTGCAGACAATCTATTCATAATTTATTTTGGCATCCTATCTTCCAATTTTATTGTAATATATTTGAATGCACACATCATTGTGATAATTGCCTCGTCTATCTTATTCTGGTCCTCAGTGTCTAGAGTTAGCCAATTTTTAATCTTACAATAATGTTTTGTACCTGATTTGATAATAGAAGCACATACATCATCAATTGTATAAGGTAGTGTGTTCTTGATAGCTTGTACAAAGTGTTCATCCTTTTCGGTGTCCTCAATGTCTTCCCTAGTTCTAAGGAACTTTCTTCTTTTTGTTGGAACCTTTTTCCATGTTTGAGGCTTTCTTTTATAGGTCCTTACTTGACCTCTCTTTATCGGTGAAGGAATTGCATCCTTTGTTGTTTGACTCCTAGTCCTAGATGCAGCAGTAGTCCTAGGTTTATTTTCTGGTGGTGGAGGTGGTGTATCAGACTCTATGGATTCTGAGTCACTCTCCTTCTCAGCTTCACCGACGGGTGACTGTCCCTTAGTTTCTTCTTCATTCACCAACAACTTTTGCTTCAAGGTCTTAACCATTTTATCTTTCTTCCTATCAATATTTTTCACAACTAAGCCAGTTTTTATTCTTTCCTTGGCTTCCTCATAAGTTCTAAACTTAGATTTTAATTTATCCAATGGTTCATTTATTAATGCCTCAATATAATTTGATACTTGATCTGTGTTAACCTCATAGTCAAGTGGTTCTTTCCGTGCTGTCCTCGGTACAGCTGGCTTGATATAGGTGTAATCAGTGTCCACCATAAAACATATTTCAATCTTGTACTTTTCTACTAATTGCTCTAGAATCCTCACTCTCTTCTGCATTCTTTCTTTGAATCCAGCAAAATATTCATCCATGACTGATTCAAAATTATCTCCTAGTGATTTGATAAACTCACTAATTTGTGTGGTCACTGGTCTGGTAGTGTCCCATTTGACATTGCCTATAGATGGGAAGGATTCTTGAAAATAGAAAAATATACACATGATGAGTGAACAAAACTTACATGATTTGGACTTTGCAATCCTTATTGTCTTCGAGTTCTCATCCAATTGTCTTAGCAGAAGTTATGACAGATCCAACTGTAGTCCCTTCTTGACAATTTTGTATGTTTTATCCACTTCTCCAAATGCAATATTGTTCATCCTGCTAGCCTGAAAGAACTTGTATCCTAAGACACATGCTCCAAATTTTATTTCATCATCTTTGATGGTGGATACCTTTAATCCTCTTCCATCCCATGCTACTCCTGTGTTCTTTTCAATGTCATCTTTAGGCGGGTGATTTAGATCCTTTACTTTATCAGTTATGGGATAACCGGTAACAACGTGTATAACATCCCTGGTTATCAGTTTTGGCTCATCTAGTCATATCTTTCGGTCATGTATTATGCTCAGTACTAACCGAATCCATTCGGTCTTGAATTCCTTTGGGAATAGTAGGGCATGTGTGAGCCCTTTTACTTTAATTTTTTTATGCTCTTCCTTGATAGTTTCATCATCATTTCAAATCTTTTTGTAAGCTTGCTCAACTTCCAGGTCTCCTATTTCTACAATCTTGCAATGTATATAAGCTCGCGCGTCTTCAACGAGCAAAACCCTAGTTGGTATTCTGGAGAATGCACCAGTGTTGTCGGGTTGTGAAGAAACCTCGGGACATATCTTGTTATGAGGTTCTTCACAGGTGGTATTCTTGATTAGATTCACCTTTGCATTCTTTGCATTCTTAATCTTGGAGGTTCTTGAATTTGATGCCAATGTTTCAAAATTTAGGGCTTTTTTCACAAATAAAAATAGAGTTCTTGGTGATTGTTGTTAGTTACTTCAACCTATTGTGACTTCTGGGAAACTTTCTGAGTGTTGTGAATAGGGTTGGAGTCGCTCTACAATCTGGTCACTTCGTGCTCTGGTTTTGCACAAGTCTCATTGTGAATAATGAGTTGTTCCGTCGACTATTTATAGACTTTTGCCCTAAGCCGTGCCATAAATGCTCACCCACTTCTCGATGTGTGAAGATGGATTCATTGAGTGATACATAAATAAAATTCTTGGTGAGAACATGATGCTTTGGGGCAACTATCAACTCATTTGACTATTTTACCGATGAATCTCGGTGTATGGCAAAGACAGCATGTCAACTTTCATGATTACCAACGGATCTCGATTTGCACTAGCAACTTAGCTTTTATATGTTGACCGACGATTCTCGATAATTATAGGAAACTTAGCTTTATATGTATACCGATGATTTTCGGTATGCATTAACCAATGAAATTGAATTCATAGAATCATAACAAGTAGTACCATAGTGCATCTTTAATCATGCTAGTTTGGCATTTCATCAATGTATAATGGAACTGATGCAAAATATAACTTGGTATAATGTAATTCCATAGTTACTTGTTCTGCTTAGGTAGGGGTGGTGATGTCACTAGATCCATTGGATAAGGTGTCACCATTTTCATTTCTCGGTCCAGCTTCATCAGTGTTTGTAGATTTCCTCCACATTTTGTTTCTCATCTTCCTGATGTCTTCAATGGTGTTTCAATTGGCAAAGGTCCTTGTCACTTTTATTCGTCTCTGCAGTCTTTCTTCAGATGACCAACTTTTATGATAGTGTAGACATGTCATTCCGAGGTTAGTCCAGCTCCTAGACTTTCTCATCCATTGTCTTTTGCAGTTTGCATCTATGTGACCAAATCTTCCACATGCTATACAGTTTTCCCAAGTGTTGTAATCCCAAACATGAGTTACCGACTCTTTTCAATTGATAAGTTTTTTCTTGATCTTTAGACTTCCATGTTTGTTTTTTCTTCTTCCAGCATTCAAGAGATGTGTGCCCATGCATTTTGCAAGTAAGATATTATTTTTCCATGTAGGTTTCCTTCTTTGGTTGTTTCACCTCAAATTTACATTCATATGATTTATGTCCTTTCTTGTTACATTTATAACAAATTCCTATGAATAAAGGTGTGGATTTAGGAATACATTTTATTTTTCTTCTGTAAACATTTGATGTGTGGCTAGGTTTTCCACAGTGATTGCATGTCAGCTTTCTTGGTCTTGGATTTGCATAGACATTCTTTGGATCAGCTTGGTATGGTGATTCTTCATTTTCGATATAACCTAGTCCAGTATTGTTGTTGACTCTTCTTTGTCCATCCAGAAAATCATCCGTCCTTTTGGTGCTTTCTTCAGCTCTCTTGATCATGTCATTATGTTGTTGCTGAATTCTTACTTCATGTTTCAACTTTTTATCTTCTTCTCTTAGCTCACCGATAGCTTCTATTCTTTCAATAAGTTTTGTATTCATTTTGTTTGCCTCTTGACTCATAAGAATAATCTGATTTTTGATCTCATGATGATGTTCTATAAGTCTTTGTATTTCTGACTCTTTCTCTTGTAGCTTTTCATTAATCTTCCTCCTGTCATCAATATCTAGTGTTCTTTCTTGCTCATCTTGTCTAGCATTGTTCATGACATCAATCATTCTTACCATCTGTGTCTCTGGACCAATTTGCAGAGATTTCACTTGACCAGCCAGATGTTGATTGATTTCATTCAGACTTGTGATGCTTTCTTCTAATGTGGTTGATGGTTTGCTTGTTGTAGATCCTAAAGATTCAAATAGATTGGGTATCTCCTCTTCTTGATAGTCTATTTCACTGCAGCGAGATGCCATAATTTTTCTTTCATCCAGCAACTTTCTCATCTTGATTCTAGATTCTTTATCCTGCTCATAGAATATCTAAATTTCTAGCTTCTGATTCTCAACACTTTTCTCAAGCTTGTACTTCTCCATTGTATGATCTTTTCTCTTAAGTCTTTAAAACTTTTCCAAATAAGAGATCTAGCTCTGATACCAATTGTTGGAAATAATGGGAAGTATGTACTAAGAGGGGAGGGGTGAATCAGGGGTGAATCAATACCTCTAAAACTTTTATCTCTTTCACCTTAATCCATTTAGTAATCCATTGTATTACCAACCATATGTTCTATCATATCTTTGTGTAAGTTATATCTATTCATAAAATTAACAAACATGTAAACATTCATAAAAGCATTCATGAGATGTAATGACTCATAACACAAGATATGGTAACGCAGAAAACCCCTGTTAGAAGGTAAAAACTGCGGTGGGGATGGCACACACAAAAACTTCACCATCTGCAGATAGGAAGGGGTCAGTTAAGGCTTACAATTTGATCACTTATGATGATCTATCCTATTAGGAGTATTATGTGGAGACTGGTTAAGGTCTACTCTGTTAAGATCTTTAGCAACAATGTTTAGTGTGCACTCGGTTAAGAGATTTATAAAGGATTGTTAAATCCACCTTTCTTGAAAGGATTTATTCTATTTTCTACACTTGTTAGAATGTAGAAAAAATACTCAATGACCTAAGGGTATGCAATCTTCAATTGTTGATTGCAGATCCATTAAAATCACATGTACAAAGTATCACCTAATGTGATTGATTAATACCTTTGTTGCTTGGTAGCCTTGATTATTGGTTCTTGATAACCAAATTCATCTTTTGTTGTTCTTGCTTGAAAATTTCAGTCTGATCCATAGATGTGCTCCTTAGATACTATCATCCTCACATCCATATTGAAATGAATGATTATACATCTATTTATATAATAGATTGACCTAATTAAGTTTCACGTATTACAAAGATAACTCTATGATCGAAGGTTTACAAATTGACCTTGATCTCCTAGTCTGCATGTTTTTAATCAATTAGACTGATTACAACAATTACAATTATCTTTCTTGTCCCTCAAGAAATGGTTTTAAATCAAATCAAAACTCTAAATATAAAACATAATTGTTTTATCTGACATGGAAGTCAAATCCACTTTTCTCGGGATATAACTGACTTTTGGTGTCTGATGCTTGGGTTGCTCTAAAATTATTTCTATGTTCCTTCTATGAATTATCTGTTGGATTCCCTTGCTCTGTTGGTTTCCTCTCTTGTCTGCTCTTTCATTTTACAGTGTAATTTTTTCGTCGGGTTTCTCTATCGATTTCCTCTTCAGCATTTTCAGTTTGCACTGTAAAACTGTGTCGTCGGGTTTCTCTATACTTAGCACTTTCGGTCCGAACTGAAACCTGTCTTTCGGTGTAGTGTTACCGATGGTTCAAAGAACTATTTTCCCTTTACATGCTAATGGAAAAACTTATGTCATCAAAACATATGATGAATCGAAAGAATGTCGAGGTAGCAGGGATACTTGGAAGAACTCTATAACTCAGTAGTCAAAAAATACCAACAAAAAACTTCATTCATCTGTAATCACCAAAACACATATATGTACCAAAGAGATTTATTCCAATAATGGGAAAAATTACACGTGTCACCATAATCCAAAATTTCATGTACTAAATCTATTCTAAATAAAACCAAAAACCTGACATCTCACTGACAGCCAACAGGTAACCAAGCTATACAACTATGCAACCAGTATAAAGGTTTTGACATTAATGAAAATAATGCCAATGTCTTCTCAATATGTTCAACAAATACATGAGTGGTCAAACAGTCAATCATTTTCCAAAAGGAGTATACATACAAAAAAAAATGTGTATACTATCTCCAATATCATAAGCATATCGCCCTAATATAATCAATCAACAAGAACACCCATTACACATAAAATATTACCACTCATACCTTCAACCAAAGGTACACATAATGCACAAAAGTAACCATACATACAAATACACAAGTTGAATCCCAAAATAGAAGAAGAAAAATCAGAAGCACATACTAACTACCACACACCAATGCAATCAAATACAATTGCTACAAGTAGTGGTTTTCGTTCCACCAAAAGATCGACCTATCAATGCCCAATACAACCACTAAACTTATAGAATCCATAGAAGGCAGTTAAACCATTTCATGAATCTTACAAGGGATGTTGGCACACTGCCAACAACCCCTAGCGTTACTCATCGCAGGCCCATGTCACTCACGGAGGATATTTGAACCTGTAACCAAGCTCTAATACCACTTGTTACAAGTGGTGGTTGTTGTTGCACCAAGAGATTGACCTGTCAATGCCCGATACAACCACTAGACTTATAGAATCCACAGGAGGCAGTTAAACCATGTCACGAATCCTGCAAGGGAAACTAGTGCACTGCCAACAACAATAAGCACATATACACCAGAGCTACCAGTGTATGAACCTGGTTCTGATATCTGATGTAATGCCCTACCAAGGATCCCTCAAAAAAATATATAAAAATATATGCTATCAAAGACAGAATAAATTTTTTTTAATAACTCTTAGCATATATAACATAACCTTTACCATCCATAACTCGAGACCGTCATAAATTTTAATAAGACAAACATAGGCAGTAGCTACTGACATTCCAACGGTTCCATGACCTACTACTTACAAGATCTTAATAAAATGATGAGATAACTCTAAAACAGCATATGCAATGTTATCCTTAAAATATCTTCCTAAACATAATTTCCTCAACCTAGAAATGTCAGGGAGGAAGGATCAGAACAACCAGCAAGGAGCCACACTATCTCAAACCTAGCTCATTTTAACACTAGGCGGAGATGCCAGTTGAGCAGGTGGAAATGTTGATTAGCTTATATGCCAATGCAGAAATACAAAATAGATTAAACGTTGATCCAAAGTTAGAATTTTTTTGTGACTAGACAGTCTTAGTCTAGATAGGTGGAGACGCTAGTGGACAGGCACAGATGTTGATCTATCTTCTTAGCCTCCAAAATAAGGTTTTTAAGCATGAAATAAAGCTGATTACTTAACCACTTCAAATTTTTAATGTAATATATCATAAATTTAATATTTAATGCCATTACAAAGTACAAAACTCTCATTTAAGGCTATATCCTGAATTCATCATTCATCAATTACAGGACATTATAAATATCATAATAAAGAATATAAATACATCAAGATTACATCATAATACTTGAATACATCAACATATTATCATAATGTCATGAAGGATTTATAGTGTAAATCTAGAACCGCTCATCACTGGTATATCGGTCCCCAACGGTGATTGGTCATGTCACCCGACCACGAGGAACCCTCATGCCCTCCCCACTATCCTCGCGGAGATAACCATATGACCCAAGCATGCACACACATGCAATAAGGCTTCTAGTATACACAATATATCGATACACTTCTAATCAAAAAGGACACACAACATAGTAGAGAAAAAATACATCCCAAGCAAAGGGTACAAAGTCACACAAGCATCCAAGGCCATGAAATGCATACAACATGTAACCATCCATCACAAGGACAACATGGCAATGCAAACAAACCTTTGAGATACACACATAACTATAAATTCATTATTTTACCTCCTAGGGGTATGCATGGAGAAATTATGGTCATGGGAGTAGTATCATATATGACAAAGGAGGCTCCTAATAGCCAAGTAATCCATTCACATACACATGGTTACCAATTAACAAAATCCACTCTCCAATCTTGACTCAACAATAATCCTGCAATTGCAACCAGACACAACTCAAGCACAATGCACTAAGTACATAAGGTACACCATATTCATACTCACATAACCATTTCTTGATCTCATAACAGATATAACACTTTTTGGAATTAGTTCCGGTATGAGCTCCATTGAATCCATGTCAAGAGAAAATACATACAAGATTCCATAATGCCTACCAATCTCTTATCACTTAAGCATACACTCACATAAGGCCATGAGACAAGCCATTACCAAGCAAAATTCCAAGTCAAACTCATTCCAACACACAATTAGATGAAACGCCCAAATCCAATTGCATATAACCACAAAGTGGGAAATATCATAAACCCAAACTCATCAAAATGAAATTCTCAAGTTAATCCATTACAAGATTATCATAAATTCATCCATATAATGAATAAAAACATAAATCCATTTTCTTCTTTCCACCCAAATCATTACAAAGTTGGGATTTGCTCCAATCTGGGGCATACAAGCCAATAAGCTAAAAATCACCAGAATTTCAAACTCAAGAAATCAAAAATCTATACAAACCCATTGATCCCGATTTGATTCTCAATCCAAAAATGAAATCACTTCATCCATTCATTCATTCAAACAAATTCTGGAAGCAAAATAAAATCAAGAAACCCTAGCTTTCTCATAAATTAAGGAAAACATTCAAATCTTTATCAAATTTCTTAAAACCAATTTGAAATAAGATTAAATATATAAAAGAATGCTTCTCCAACTAATTTCAAGCCATTAAATTGAAAGACAACAAATATTTAGGAAGAAAATAAAAGAACATACATGAACATGCCCAAACCCATGAAATAAGATTAAGTTGAGAAATTTGTCACCAATTACAATAAAAATTTGGGGGAAGGGAGAATTCGATGAGAGGAATTCGTAGAGAAAACACCCACAAAAACATTTTTACTCAAACTTTCTATCCAATCCCCAATTGGAATTTGCACAAGAGGGTCTTTTAAGAACTCCCAACAAAATTGGAAAAAACAAAGTTAGCTTCCAAAAACATGAACTTTCTTCATATTTTATAAGACTACCTTCTCAAAAACTTGAGATACCTTAAAACCATTAAATTAAAATTAAAAAATAACTGCCAAAATTGAAAACCAAAATTCCAAGAGTAAAATTCCAATTTAAATTAAAATGTCCAAACATTACTTGGCGACAACAACAACAAAAATAACATATTACTAATCGGCAACTCCATCCATCATACAAATGCATTAATATACACATAAGCTAACTATAAACTATAATGACCATCATAATCAAACAACACACATAAGTCACATGCTTCATCACATAATGCAAGGCAGATGGTCGTTACCACCTGGTAACTGGCTGGCCAAAAATAAATAATGTGGCAATTATCGCACAATACTAGGAATGACAATTGGTCTAGGCGACACAGTTGGCCATATGATTAACTCCAAATTTTAATCATAGTTAGGGGTTGTATCTATATATATTGGGCATGCTCAGACCTGTCAATTCAGGTGAAGTCAATGCTCGGTACCTATCCACATTAGTATAATAGCCGAAGCATATATACATTATCAATCAGTGACAAGAAATGAAGGGGATCGAGACATTGTGTGGACCTCACAAGTGATTAACTATGACTTCACCCCACTTCATACAAACGTGCATCATACAGAATCAGTAAGAACAATGTAATGAGCATAGTAGAGACTAAAACATCAATAACTTGTAAACATGTAAGTAATCATTATCATGTATTGTAAGGAAATACATACACTAATCATGTAACATAAACATGTCCATCACATCATATAATCACAATATCATCAAATAATTATTATTTTAACATTGAATAAGAATGATATCATTCATCATCATTTAGACATCTTGACTATACCTCATCTAACCAAACACATAATTTCTCATAAATAACATTAGTACCACCAATCGTCACTTGATCAACATATCATACTCCATCTAACCTAACATATTACCCTCATTAGTTATCATCTATTTCTACCAAGTAACCATAGTATCACAACAAGAATCGTTATGAGTTCACAAGTATAATCACCTAACTAGACTACAAATACCACCATCTAACAAAGGCTACAACGTCAATAATTTGATGAATGATCTAATCATTTCAATTAAATCATAACATCCTACCATCATTTAATCATCATAATAATTTGCAATATACCAAATATGCTTCTAGCAACACTAACTAGAATTTAAAATCAACTATGCTTACCTCATACCAAATTTGAGCCAGGGTCCAAAATCATGTTACCTTCTTACTGAGACAAGGTTGGAGTGGCACTACAAAATACACGCGGTCAAATCCAGAAGAAAAATAGATACAAGTAGATAAGATTCAAATAGGCAAATATGCAAGGATATTATTATAGAAATTTACGGCCAAATATTATAATGATTAGGTTTCATATTCAAATAAGCATATATACAAGCATATCATTACACAATTTAAGGCAAAAAATTTAGGGCTAGGCCACAATTAGACTTGTAACGAACTCAAGAATACATGAATCACATAAATTAAGGATATAACTCGTATTTGAAGTTAAAACAGAGAAATGTAAGAATGACTTGAAATGATACCAAACCCTTAGGGATAGGTACAAGTGAATCATTAGTTAGTGATTCCCTATCATCCTCCAACATTTTGTGAAGCTTCCATCAATAATGAGAAATAGATGATGAATACTTGACGAAGACTTAACATTGCTAATTACTTCTCAAATTTGCATACATGTAGACTCGCATTTGGAAAGAATTTCACATCATAAGGATATCAAAATTAATGATTGATTTCAAAAATGAGGAAAGTAACTTTCTTATCTATGAGTTACAAGATTTAACTTGATAAAAAGGCCAACTTATAGTGGTCACATCTAAATTTTGAGATCAGATTCGGTGATGTTAAGGCCAATGCATTATTCTCCCAAAATTTCAAACAAAAAGCATTGGTTATTGGAGCAGATTGACAACGACCCAACAAAATAGGCCTTGATTTTGTAGGAGTGAGATAATAGGGCCATAATATTGGATTTGGCATTTAAATTTGGATTGACAATATTTAACTATGGAATAAAGTAGGTTGAATCTTGAAACAAGATAGGACTCATCTAATTGAGTTGGGAGTTAAATATAAGGCTAGAAATGGTCCAAAATACTTAGGGGAGTGGAGAACTAAACCAAGTGTTAAGGAGAGTGTGAAATTGGATTCATAATAAAAGGAGTACAATTTATGACACTACATTTAGCCACCACTTGAGAAGTCGTATGATACCCCGTGCATATGAAAATTAAAGTATAAATTCCCAAGCATGTTGAACAAAGCCCACAATGTATCAATACCTACAATACAAAGTAAGGAACCACTTTGTTAGCGAAAATCCAAATCGCCTAGAATGCTTACTAAGAGTGGTGAAATCTGAGGATATATATATATACCCTTGTATTTACTTGCTCAATATGTAGAAACTAAGTATCATGTATTGTTAAGAAATGGAAAAGAAATATGTAAAAATGAACAATACCAGGAAAGAATCTAAGCAAGTGAATACATAAAAGAAATATTACCATAAACAAGGAGAGAGAAAGCTCCAAGATTCAACACATGAAGGCAAGATATTTGAAAGGGGAAAGCAAAGAAAACCCCTTGTGACATTATGAATGAGGCATGAAAAGCCTAAGAAGAGGAGAGAGAGAGAGAGAGAGCAACTTGCTCATACAATAATTGAGAAGAGGAAGAAACCTCATTAGTCTGCGGAGAGAAGAAGAGACATCTCTTTAATAGAGATGTGAGAAAGGAGTTGCATGGTAACTCCCATATCTATGTATGCCACATTTCATAAAGTGTG
>MU223436.1:2058419-2113033 GCA_018584345.1 Thuja plicata | reverse complement strand
AATACAACCAAGGGATAATAAAAGATACATAAAATGAATTATCCTCACAAGAGGACAACATAGGTGTAGGGATTCCATAGGAATCTCCTACTTACATAATGCAAGTAAAGATTAATTTCTAACATGTATACCATGTAAAATTGTGAAAAGAAGTAATGACATATGCCTTCAATAGGTTCATTATTCAAAATGACAATGTATCATAGAGTAGTTGGTAAGAAGGAGAGTTGGATCATGATTACAATGCAACAAACAACATGTAAATCAGAGCTCTCTTGACCATGTTATGATGAAATGATTGAGTTGTGCTAAACTAGGGTTTAGAAAGGATTTACCTTTAAATAGCGAAAGTTATTCACTTTCCAACTATTCATTTATTTTATTTACTTTTGTCTCTACTGCTAAGGGGTCCACACTATTGCAAGAGTCGAGAGGTCATGTAAGAACGAACTCTAGCCAAATAGAATAGAGGTACTAGGGTAGGCCATCACAAATGGCACTTAGAGGAGGTAGGCCATAATGACTTCGTCATTTGTTCAATTTTGTGATTTTTGTAAATTTAAGTAAAATTTACTTATCAAACTTGTGGGTCTCCCATTTTAGGTGTCATATACCCAAATGGGTCCCATGGTCCCCGATAGACACCATGGACTCCATAATTGCAAACTAGCTTTGATGAGAAAAGTTAGAAATTGATAAAGTATTGATGAAATATCGTTGTTGTGCTTGTAGGCTCCTCTGGCAAAGCCAGATCATTTGAGCGACACATATACACCTATCTACATGATCAGGTGAATCATCTACCACTTGAAACATGTAGACATATATGAGACATAGGGATATGATGGATCTACACCATGCCTACTATCAGGTACCAAGATGTGATTCTCATGACACTGATGAAGCGATGAAACGCAAACACATCTACCTTTCATCTTCCAATGGAAGAGATGATGAACACCCTAGAAGATGTGTACCATATTCTATACCTTCTAATATTGAGGTACTACAATGAGATAGGAAAGGCCACATACTCTTATCATCATCAAGGATGATCAGATGTACTACATAGGACAAACCACACTTAGAGACTCGAGAGGATGCATCTTCATACAATGGTTTGTGCACACTACCGTGGATATTCCTATCCTACAAATAATACTCATCGCTATAATCACTTTGGTTTTAGAACCTGATTGACAAGGCACAAACCTAGTTGGGGGTCACATTCATAGCATCCAATGGATGGAGGAGCACACGAAAATCTACGTATGGGGACGAAGCATGCTAGCATGTGTCTATTACAACATTAGTAGGTGAGTACATTACAATGCGTACAACATTATGACCTACGCATTACCCTAAGTGTGGCCTTTCAAGCACATTACATGCATGAGACCAATAGGTTTTCGAGTGGAGATTGTATGGACATACACATGAGAATGTTCCTATCCACTTTGGACCCCAAGAAAGAGGAAACTTATTATATTAGAGACTAGTGTTTAACAAATTAGTGTTAATGTTTTCAGATTCTAACAAGGAATATACAAGTCCATAGAGGTCTTCCAAGAGCTAAGCACAAGGTATGAATAAATAAACACAAAGAAGGATAGATAATACATGTAAATCAGACTAAGGTAATGTCTTCAAGCTCCATAATGTGTCTTCTTTCAATGTTGATATAGCTCACCTAGGGCTTATCCAATTCTGATCCAATATTGTAAATAACTAGCACTCAGATCTGAATATAACCAATGCTTAGATAGATTTCGTTCAGCATATATGCTTTCAAGGTCTGCTCACAATATGTCACCAATCTGCCCTGATTTGGCCTTCTACTAAATCTTCCCTTGTAGCTTTGATATGTATAGTATTGATTCTTGTTATGTACCTATGATGTTGATCAACTTTGCTAAGTCTAGTTGATCACAAATTGCTCTGATCTTGATGCCTTAGGTTCATTGTTGCAAGCATGATGTTGCTCATCTGAATGCTTGATCGAAACCTTGAAGTTGCTCACAATATTTGCTTATGCAAGGCGCAAATTATCCTAAATATAATTCGTTGATCTACAATTCAATCCTTTAATGAATTCGCTAATGCTTCCAATGTTGGTCTAATTCCATAATGCAAGACCACAAATTCGTTACTAGTTACTTGACCAAATCGTTCATCCATCCAAGGTCAAATTCGTTGCCTCAAGAATCAATGCCAAGTAGAAAGCAATGTTTGAATCTGCTTCGCAAATTTTCTCATCCAAAGATCTTGTTGAAGGAAGAAGGCAACGTTATGTTTTTGGTTGCTTCTTACCTTCTCCAAGTCACTCTAATATATGATCTTATTAAGATAAACTCTTGGCCTCCCAAGTTGGCCGACTTGGGTTCATAATAATAATATATTCTTTTATATTATTTGCTCCATATTTAATTATTAAAATCAATCCTTAATAATAAATATAACCTTTTATATTTGTTATTATTATTATCCAACCGATTTTATCATAATTAAATATATCAATAATATATCCAATATATTGATTATTAATATTGTCACTTTGTCCAATGCGTTGATCTTTTCCGTAAAGGCCAAAACATTAACACTCCCTCTTGGACTTGAGGAAAAGATCAACCTATAGATCTCCCATCTATAGAAGGACTCAAAAACATAACCATAATGGATTCCTTATCCAATAGTGTCATAGATATCACATCTACCATCTTATCAAACATGATGAAAACATAAGTCACACATGTATTCCATCAATCCATGATAATATTTCGAATATCAAGTACCAATGATATTCATCAAGTGCTCTGAGTATTGGCCTATAGTCATTACGACTATGATGTCTACCACGTACTCAACCTTTAGTCTAATAGACTCAATTATGATATTCATCAATAGCTTATAGACATCAAGTCTATGATGTCATCATATCAAATCCATGATATCAAGAATGTTGGCTTACCGAATACCAAGTCCATCAAATCCATGATGTCACCATATACTCTCCTGTGGATCTAAGATCCCCGAGCCTCAAGGACTCAACCGATATCAAATCTGTGATATCAACAGCATTGGTCAAATATCAAGTCCATGATATTCACTAAATGCTCTGAGTAATGGCTTCCCGACATCAAGTATATGATGTCACCATGTACTCAACCTGTGGATCCAAGATCTGCGAGTCACAAGGACTCAATTGATATCAAACCCATGATATCAACAGCATTGGTCAAATATCAAGTCCATGATATTCACTAAATGCTCCAAGTAATGGCTTCCCGGCATCAAGTCCATGATGTCTCCATGTACTCAACGTGTGGATCCAAGATCCACGAGTCACAAGGACTCAACCGATATCAAACCCATGATATCAAGACCTGATCCATAACAAGGATATTAGCCATATAAACATAAGACTAACCACATAAATCTTATCTTATGAAACCATATGACCACTTTTCTATATATAACCAAGTACAAACTAAATGTGTTCAGCTATAAAATATGTCAATGTAATCATATGCCAACATATATAAATTCCTGCATGAAATATGTCAATGTAATCATATGTCAGCATATATAAGTTCATGTATGTCAATGCCAACATTTTTATGTTCCCGCATATGTAAAGTATGACAATAGCGTATTAATGACATTTAACAAGTTATGCTAATAGCAAGTAATCAGCCAATAAATAATCAACTATGCCAAAAATAAATAATCAGCTATGTCAATCAGTTATGTCCATAACAAATAATCAGTTAGATATGCAAAGAAACAGCTATGCTAATCAGCTGTGAATGTTCCCATACATATGTACAACCAAAGTATGCATCCATGTATAATGTATGCTCCTCATATATGCATGTCAAGGTATCATAATGTATGTATCCAATAAGACAGTTAATGTTCCCATACATATATACCAAAGTGAAGTATGTAGTCCTACACATTCATAATCAACTAATAACAATTAACTAGCTATGTCAAATAGCCATGACAATAGGAATGATCCCGCACATTCATACAATTAAAATGCAAAAAGTAAAGAAAGGAGTTTATACTGCAAAATCAGGTTTAAGTGAGCCCATTATTAAAGTCCCTCTTAAGTCAAGCACTAAGGTGGGTTTCCTTCTACATAACCACACAAGGATAAATTGTTAGTCTGCCCTGATTCATTTTATTCATGAATGTTTAAAGTCATACCAGGTTATGATCTCTGGGGCCTGTGCCACTCAAGATAATAAACTCCCTCTGGAACAATATGGTGAGAGGTTTATAGATCCTATCTTCTCCCTCTGAAGCTTAGGTTTACCTTATAATGTCCACAAGGTTAGACACCCTTTCAATGTATGTTTCCAGATATTTTGTAATTTACCCTAAGAAGGTCAATCATATAGTTTTAAAACATGCAAGAATGTATTGACACAATTTTACCCATATCTTTCCAGCCAATTATGAGATGGTTTCACAACATAGGAGCCAATCAATATTAGGTGTAGAAGGACCAATGAATTTGCATAATCAGAATCCTAGATCTTGATGCAAATCAAAACCCTCATAAAATCTAATAAGATGTAAAGTCAAATTAATATTTGACCCAAACCCCGGTTGCCATAGTATTTCTTAGTTTTGAAAGAGTTAGACTGAATTCCTAAATCTGAAAATGGATCTTTTACTCTACCTAGGCTCTGATACCATGTTAATGTTTTCATATTCTAACAAGGAATATACAAGTACATAGAGGTCTTCCAAGAGCTAAGCATAGGGTATGAATAAATAAACACAAAGAAGGATAGATAATACCCATAAATCAGACTAAGGTAATGTCTTCAAGCTCCACAATGTGTCTTCTTTCAATGTTGATATAGCTCACCTAGGGCTTATCCAATTCTGATCCAATATTGTAAATAACTAACGCTCAAATCTAAATATAACCAATGCTTAGATTGATTCTGATCAACATA
Organism: Thuja plicata; assembly: GCA_018584345.1. Lineage (NCBI taxonomy): Eukaryota > Viridiplantae > Streptophyta > Pinopsida > Cupressales > Cupressaceae > Thuja > Thuja plicata. The sequence goes on along the minus strand of MU223436.1, from coordinate 2,108,060 downwards.
TATGCTATCAATGTCTTCTCACAACATGTCGCCGATCTGCCCTGATTTGGCCTTCTACTAAATCTGCCCTTGTAGCTTTGATATGTATAGTATTGATTCATGTTATGTACCTATGATGTTGATCAACTTTGCTAGTTCTAGCTGATCACAAATTGGTCTGATCTTGATGTCTTAAGTTCGTTGTTGCAAGCATGATGTTGCTCATCTGAATGCTTGATCGAACCCTTGAATTCGCTCACAATATTCGCTTATGCAAGGTGCGAATTATCCTCAATATAATTCGTTGATCTGCAATTCGCTCCTTTAATGAATTCACTAAGGCTTCCAATGTTGGTCTAATTCCATAATACAAGACCACAAATTCGTTGCTAGTTGCTTGACCAAATCGCTCATCCATCCAAGGTCAAATTCGCTACCTCAAGAATCAATGCCAAGTAGAAAGCAATGTTTGAATTTGCTTCGCAAATTTGTTCATCCAAAGATCTTGCTAAAGGAAGGAGGCAACGTTATGTTTTTGGTTGCTTCTTACCTTCTCCAAGTCACTCTAATATATGAGCTTATTAAGATAAACTCTTGGCCTCCCAAGTTGGTCGACCTAGGTTCATAATAATAATATATTCTTTTATATTATTTGCTCCGTATTTGATTATTGAAATCAATCCTTGATAATAAATATAACCTTTTATATTTTTTATTATTATCCAACCGATTTTATCATAATTAAATATATCAATAATATATCCAATATATTAATTATTATTATTGTTACTTTGTCCATTGCGTTGATCTTTGTCGTAAAGGCCAAAACATTAACAATTAGAACCTACAGACGTTGTATGGAGGCCATATAGGACTTTGACAGTGTGGACAAGACAAACATATCAGTTAGAGAGGATGAAATAGGATTGACTTTTCATCAATCACCATGATTACATCATCATTCATTTCTATTAAAACTGAGTGATACAATAGTTTGGCCAAATACAAGAAGTTTCACACCCAATATTGACATACATACGGTTTACTCATAGTGTTGCGAGACCCATAGCTCAACCCAAACTGACAGCAGTGGACGCTTCCTTCAATGATCTAGAGGATGAGGAGCGAGATGCATGCTCACTCTATGATGGCAATATGGTAAGTATATCACGAACATACACGAGATGGTGGAGCACCGCTCATCCTACCTCCATATATCCTAAAGAGCATCCTATCAAGGATCAAAGACCATGGGCCAATCTAGGGCATAGTCCTGAGGACGAGGACAGTGGAGAGAGAGAGAGAGAGAGAGAGAGAGAGAGAGAGAGAGAGAGAGAGAGAGAGGAGGNAGTGGAGAGAGAGAGAGAGAGAGAGAGAGAGAGAGAGAGAGAGAGAGAGAGAGAGATGAGGATCTAGATCGAGATCAAGACCAGGAGCAGGATGAGTACTATATTGAGGACCATGATCCACCAATCATAGGATAGAAGAAAGAGAGTGAAGGAGAGAGAGGATGGTGACACACTACTCTAGAGTCTTTTCTCCTGAGCACATCTATCACCATCTCCAATCCCTTCTTTTGAGATAGTGATTAATCATGAACATTGGGAGACGAGAAGAGATACTACAATAGTGCCCCCAACTATAGTATGTGCTATTGTATCCAAGACTCCTACTACTTTAGTCAATGTTGAGTGGCAAGAGCGAGATCTAGGTAAGAAAATATATATACATATTGATGTTTATATATTATGTATTCATTTTGATTTCAATATAAATGATGAGATGTATGATTCCATACTCATCTAAATTCATGTAATTGGCACATGAGGATGTCATGACTTTGTGAGACAACTCACCAAAGAGATGGTCTCATTTGTGGGCATCCACTAGTCAATGCAAGCCAGTCCCAGGCCACAACATATTGCAAGGAGACATGATGACAACTTTGAGCCCATGGAAATTCTAAGAGAAGTGGTAGAGACTCTATGGGATGACATGGAGCGATGACGAACATGTCAACTCACTTTCAGTTCCACTCCCAATGAATTCTCCTAACAAGTCAACCAAATCACTTAACTATTCAATCAATTGAATATATCTCCATCATTCAACCAGTTCTATCTCATAATTATCTCCATCTAGTCCTCTCAACAAATCTTAGTCATTCATACATTTTGCCAAATCTCAATCTCAATTGTTGATCGAAGTCCTTGAAATTTATAAAAGCAATCCAAATCTCCTATGAATATTTATATTTATTTGTTTTGTTTTCTTAGTTTATTTGTTATTTAAATAAATAATGAATAAATTAGTTATAAAGTTAGTTTATGTAGTTTAAAATTTACATTATTCTAAATTAATTTATTCTAGAAGTTAATTTATTTTAAATTAAATTTAATGTATTTTAAGTTGGTGTAATTAATTTATAATAATCGTTTGTATAGTATTCTTGTTTTGCACAAACAATCTTCCTCTCTTCTAGTATCTATATGGAATGGAAGTAGGTGTTATATTATTAATGTCTAAATATTGCATTGTTTACTAATTCAATTCTATCTCTCTTTTATAGAAATAACAATAAACTTTTTTTTTACAAATTGTGCAAAGTTAGTTGAATAAGTTGTATTAACTGCCATTCAATATATCTCCATCATTCAGCCAGTTCTATCTCATAATTATCTCCATCTAGTCCTCTCAACAAATCTTAGTCATTCATTCATTATGATAAATCTCAATCTCAACGAAGTCCTTGAAATTTATAAAAGCAATCCAAATATCCTATCATCAACAACCATAGTCTTTGAATTTTTTTGTGATATAATTGTGAACATAATGCTACAATTTTAAGAGCCAATTCCATACTACACAAGAAAGAGAAGGGCAGTGGAGGCCTTGCAAGTGGATGCAAAATTTTGTTGGTTCTCATTTAATTAATGTTATTGCATTTGGTTTCATTTCCTCCACTGTTAGGTTAGGAGTTAGAATAAATCTAAAGTTTTGTGGTTGTCATTGATGATTTATGCTATGGGCTCGTCCCATCAATTTGATCACTTGGTTGATCTTGATAGGGCTATTTGATGCCCTTTCTCTGTTTGTTCTTGTTTCTCTTTCTGCTTGAATAAATTTTCACCCCTCTATTTCATTGATGATTTATGCTCCCCACTAATTTCCTGGTCGTTACAATGTACACCAAATAGAAAGAGTTTCTATCTAACATAACATGCTTTAAAGATGGAAATGTTGGCATACCATTTAGTAAAGAAGAAAGAAGATTAAGCAGTGTCTACATAGGTACATAGTGTTAATGTGATCCTTTAGAGGTGTATCGTCCATGTTTGCTAATCTATAAGCACCCAAGCCATAGACTTCAATGATGATGTATGGTCCATGCCAATTTAGGTTGAACTTTCCTTTTTCACCTAGAAGAGTATTTATGTTGCATTGATTCTCATAATGCACCAAGTCACCAATCAAGAACAAGTGTTGAATAGCTCTATCATTATAAATTTGTTGCATAGTCTTCTAATAGACTTAAAGATGTTCGAGAGCATTTACACGTTGGTCATCAAGCATTTCAAGTTGTTGAAGACGTTCTCTATGAAAATTGTTGCCAAGGATGTCCTTGAGAGAAACTTGTAATGAAGGAATCTCTAACTCTAAAGGCATAATCAAATTGATACTGTAACCAAGGTTATCAGTAATATTACCTATAGTTGTACGGATACTAATTTGATAGGCCCATAGAGCGTAGGACAACTGAGTATGCCAATCCATACCATGTTTATTAACAGCTTTATGAAGCATTTGCTCAATTGTCTTATTAGAGGCTTTGGCTTGTATGGTTTGTTTTGAGGCTTATTTCCATTCCCTATACTTATTATGCAATATAGCACCTTGGGGGATACGCCCTTAACCTAGCAGAGCCCTAAAGTTAGAGAAAACATTACCCACTTTAGTAAGTCGGTCCATCAGTGTCCCTACCCAATCACAAGTTAAATTTATTTTACCTTGAGTTTTACATCCTTGGCACTCAAAAATGGCCTAGCTTTAGGAATTTCGAAACTTGCAGCTTTGAGCACCAACAAGTGCATGGAAGAAGCTCATCCTTTTGATGTAGCAATCAGTATGTGAAAGAAATGTTAAAGCATGTGAGAGTAGAGAGAATCGTAGCAATTAAGCAGCACATGAAAAATATTTGCCCTCTCAATGGCACACGTGTAGCAAGTTTTATGCCTTAATTGACAAAAACAAAGATGACAATGATAATGCCCCTACTTCTCCTTGGTGATTTATGGGGATGAAGCCATAGACATTCGTTGAAATAGCTATGTTAGTGGTTCAATATAATAGCTCAGTGACCACAACTTGCCCTTAAACATTTACCAGAGTTAACTCAAATGCCAAACACTAAATTTGTTTTAAGCTTCCAGGTTTTGTTTTGATTTTCGAACAAAATTCACTTCTGTAGATCTCAGTATCTTTGTTATATTAAAAAAATGCGATCAGAGGCCAATTTCGGCCACCATATGCAGAAGATGTTATGAAAAATCTGAACAGTTTTAAACAAGACAAATCCTTCTCTAATGCAATTTCAGCAAACTATCATGATGTTCTAATGACAAATTTTAGCAAGGTCCTGGTTACAAGTCATCGAGTCGTCAACATTTAACTTTTAACACATAACCTTGCTCAGCTCCAATACAATAAGAGGTTACAAGTCATCAACATTTAACATGGAAAAAAGGTGAATGTTTCCCAGTTGAAAAATTCCAAGCCGCCCTTACTACCTTTCAGTTTCAGATTTTTATTACAAAGAATAAATTAAATTGATTTGTTGATGCCAATTGTCACTATAGTTTCCTAAACAAGGTTCCTTTCAGATTTGAGCATATCTGCATCATTTGCTCTGACCTTTACATTCATTCTCCAGGCATTGCATGTAAAATTCAGTTTAAAATATATTCTACATTGGAAGCTGACAAATAAAAATGTCCATTGCATTTTCATTTTAGAGCAATTGTATAAGCAATGCCTTTGACATCAATTACTTGAGACTCTCATCTCATTTTTGCAAACAAGAAAATGTAAAAATATTGGCTGATCACAAATTTGAGATTCATCAAAGCATTGCTTATATGGTAATGCAACCCCCTATATTAGAATTTGACTATATCATCAATCAACCCAACTTTGCTTATAAAATTGTGCTTCAATGTTTTCTAGTTATCAGATTTCCCTTCAGCCGCTGGTAGGGATGATGTTTGGAAGAAACTGGCAACAGAAAATTCAGAACTGATATTCTTAGATAATCAATGCAAAACTGTTTTGAGGCACTCAATATGTCCAAATCTGCAATAGAAGGCATGTCCATCAATAATGTCAACTCGTTAAACAAAGCTTGAATACAATAACGGCTGGATGAATGTATAGTGGCTGAAACATGGGATGAGTCTGCAAATGTAACCTCCTTATCTAGTTAGTGAAATTACTCATGTTAACTCATATTTCTGGATGTTCTCAGACAGTTCAAAACTTGGTAAGTTACTAATTCACAATAACTCAGGCGGCAAAGTGAGCTTCCAAGTGGCTCGTTGGCAAGTTGGCAGTGACTTTTTGGAAAGATGCTGGAAAACTTGCCAAATCTGTGAATCCAAGCCAAATATTTAGCTATCACCACCAAATGATAGTCAGAAGCAGTAAAACCCCAAAAAACCCTCATTTTTGCAATTTTTCCCTTTGTGCTTTCAACCTATCAACACTTTGACCGAATTGTGTCCATTTTCAGGTGATTTCAACTAATCCCGAGATTAATTTTACAATGTATATGCTTTTTTAAGTTTGAAAATTTTCAAGGTCCCAAATCCAAGTCAGATTTTAGGTCTCCTAAGTTTTTCGCCAAGTCCAAGTTGTTGAACCATGCTCTCAGCTACCATTTTCTTCAACTGTCTCAAATTGTTGAAAAAAAAAACTTTACACAAGTTCTGATTGGGATAAAAACAAGTGTATGAAACATACATCCTTCCCATAGGCATTAAACATGTCGTGCCCCAAAAAATTTATTTATACAAGTTGCAATTTTATTACCAACAGTAACAAACACCAGTAAAGCAGATAAAATATATGCTCTATAAATTCTCACCAGATATCCCATAAAGAAAGATATAGAAAAAAAATATATGTCAAAAAAGATAACTGAGAAAATTTAGCATGAACACTTGAATTAATATCTAACTCAGAAAGAAAATAGTTGAAATTATTAGGACAGAGAAGAAAGAGTATGCTTCGAAAGAGTTTTTTTACAAGAATCATTTAAATAAATTTAGCTGATTTAAAGGAGAATCCATGTTCTATATAACTGCCAGCCCAGTGGAATCATATAAGAAATAAGATTAGGTTGGACCTCAAAGACAAGTCAATATGAAAACTGCATTTTGTAGCAAAGAAAAAGATCTGTATAAGAAACTACATACTTGACATTTATCCAGTGTAGGTTAAATTCAAAAACCTTCTGATACTCACGTGTTTAATTTCCAAAAAAAATGAGGTAGCTAACATGACAATGTTCTAAATTCTAATAATTTCACCCAACCGGGGTCATAAAAGTGGGACCAATAAATGGTAGACTCTGTTAAACTTTCCTTGGAAAGTGTTCAAGTTAAATCTTATGTAAATGTATAATGGAAACAAAAATATCAGACGTAAGGGAAAAATCTGAAATTATGATGAGAAGTCTCTAGTCAGCACCTTCCAGATCATGAAATATGGGATTTGCTGCAAGTTGCTCAGCAAAGGTTTCAAGTATACCCTTTATAAGAACCTCAAACTCGTTCCTCTCCAGCTGGCCACTATGGTCTTGATCAACAATTGCAAAGATTTGATCATAAAGCAAACCAACTGTGTCATTTGCTTCCAGGGGAGGCAGGCCCCATTCAGAACCTTTGCTCTCAAAGAATGGGCGCAGTTCTGCTTTGCTCACTTTACCATCTTTGTTCACATCCAACTCCTGGAACATGAGGTCTGTGACTTCTTGTAAAAGTTTATCATCTGCTAGAAACTGCATTTTTAAATAGGTATGAGAAACTGTAAGGTACTTCCCTGCAGAAACAATTATCTAAACAAAAAGTATAAACAATCATCAATACCTTTCTCAATTGTGAGCCATTTATGATTTTAATTTCCTGGATGATGACAATTGGCTTGGATGCCAAAGAATCAGCAATATCTTGTAAGATACCTTGAAGTAGTTGGGCAAACTGAGCTTGTCCTAATTCTTGATTCCCTTCTGCCCCATGCTTCTTTAAAATGCTTGTAAGCAGTGCATCAGCTTCAGGCTTGACTGTATCACAAAACACATAATAGTGCATGAAATTTAACATTAAAGTGACTATTTTGGCCGTTAGTATTCAGACTACTATTAATGGAACCAAAAGAAACTTAGTATATTATGATCCAGTACAGATATTTTAAGCATCCAAACAACATAAAACTTAGAAGTGCATATTAGCATTTTGGTTGCAAACACAAGGTTAAATATCAAAAACGAACTTGTGCAATAGGTAATATAATGCTTTTCCATCTGTTATAAATCAAATTTTCTTTTAAAGTAGTGAAAACAACAATTTATTGGATATTGTGTTAGTAGTTAATTGTGCTGCTAGTCGATTATAAGCATATCATGTCTTCAAAAGGAGTCACTGAATTTGTACATGTCATATGTAGATTCCATAACAATTAAAAAGAATATAATCAGCATAACTCTCCGCACAGGATCAGCCAAGTCATCACTAGAAGTTGCCACCAATGATGTACAAGAGAAGCTTTATTTTTCCTATATTTATGTCTAACTTCTTGTTCAGAGCGTGTTGCTCTGCCAACTGATTCAAGCACAAGTCCATGAGATACTTCTGCATGTATTGTTGAAAGGCACTCTTTCACCGTAGAGATATAAAAATGTCATAATTAGAACTAGAAGGATGGGAATCATTTGAGTTAAGAACCGAAGGGCAATAATTATTTAGCTTCTAGTCTCTGTACACATTGAAGCCATATGTAAAGAAAGCAAATGGGAACTGTCTGAAACCCAGAGAGACCTCCACATGGGGCATAGTATATGTTTTAAAGATGATAAGCATCTCAGAAATGGGAAACAATACAAATGTCTCACTTCTTCAGATAACATTCTCAACTATCTAGGAATCATGAGATAATTTCTGATGACATAGTGGACATTTCCTGATAGGTAAAAAACATAAATCAAAACAAACAAACAAAAAATTAGAAGACACTACACATTGTTAGGGACACTCGTTGCTGTTAAGGTATCTCTATATCTTATTTTTCTTTTCCGCAAGCAGCTCATTTAAGCTATCTATAGCCATTGTAATTACAATGGTTTATGTAATAACAATGGTAATAAATTCTGATATACACAAGTTTGTATGGAAAACAGCTTTAAGAATGTCAACTGTAGTTATTTAGTTACAAATGATAAATCAGTCAAATCCATATGCAAGTAGATTGGTGGAATTATTGTGGCAAATGGTATATTATACAGAATAAATTAAATCAGTGAAGAGAGGAAAGTTTGAAATTGGTAACATTAAATTTCATTGCAAGAGTTTTGATACACAAATTTCTCCTACGTATAAAAGCATTCAGAAACATATCATTTAGTACAAGAGCCTAACAATCAGGCATATTTCTATCTCCAGCCTTTTCTATATTCCTAGTATATCTCAAACATCACTTACCTAGCTCATTTATTCAGGTTACGATAGCAGCATATTAGTTACAAAGGATCTGGTTTAAAGCTTCATTTTCTACAGTACTCATCCTCCATTTTCTGTCTGTTGCCCTTCTGAGACCTTCCTGTTAACTACAGACACTGCAAATTTCCTTGAGCAGATTCTGGCTCAATTCCTGCACAGGCAGCAGATCTATCTTTTCAAGTTTTCAACTACTAGCCCAGCAGATTGTCTTCCTCAGATGGAAGCATGTTTAAGGTTTTTCTTCAATTTTCTATTATTGTGAGAGTTTGTCTGATCAGTAGTAATGTGAATCTCAGGTTGCTCTCATCATATTTGATAACCATGATTATGGGCCACTGGACTTTGGGAATCCTCTTCACTACTTCATGCAGCAAATCATTCTGTATAAGGGATCCCGCTTTCACAAATTGTGAACCACACTCGCATTTCCAAGGGAGATGAGATAAGCATCTCCTTAATATTAAAAAGGTTGGAAGTTCAATATGAAAATTTATTTGAAAAAAAAAAGATCTCTTCCTATAAACGTCATCTTTTTTGAATTTTAGCAACTCTTTATTATTTTCCCAACTAAATCCACCTCATCCCACACTATGAACTGTTGGCCCAACAATGAGTAAAAATTTATGCACTAGAGGCTCCCTCTTATTATAACTCATGACCCTCCATATGTAGAAAATTTCAAATCTGCCTTTATGGATGAACCATATACTTCTTGCAACAAAATGACTTGAGCTTCTTCTGGCCCTTCATCACTCCCCGAAGATCTTTTACCTTTTATATATCCTACTCGCGAGAAAAATCGTTGTTTCAAACATTAACCCCAACTTAGGTTTCTCGTACAACATCTCTCTAGGATTTCAAATTATTCCAGAATCAGTCACCTCCCCTCCTGCCTCTTGTTATCATAAAGTGAAATCAGAAGTTCGGAACAGTTGAAAAATATTAAACCAACAATGCAAGAAATTGTGATACTCCAAAAAGAATTGGTTGACTCTCTCATGGTCCAAGTCAGGAGGTAGTTCAACTGCAAATACAAATAACTGTACGACTGCTATGGTTGCACATATACATTTGCGAACAATTATAGCTCAGCATTGGACATGAAAATTTGTGAGCATTTGCTATTTAGAGAGGTAATCGAAGACCAAGGATACATGCACTGATACAATCTTAACTGCAAAATGTGATCAAACAGAAACAACAGCTTGCGAAAAGAATAGAATGCTTAGTAAACACAGACAATAGTTGTAGATGTGCTTATATGAGAGGGCAACCTCCTTAAGCATAGAGGTGTATTCACAAAATATGATTCAAATGATGCTCACTTCAGCACAACACCATTATATAAGAATCACAAAAAAGTGACCTATGCGGTACAACTCTTGTGGGATAAATTCACATGATGCAATATGGATCAAAATCAAATATCAAACTATGATTATTACAATGCTCATTAAAATAACTGAAGGTTAGGACCTAAGGGTCCTAGCATGCCCTCCCCCTTCAGAAAGGGCTAGCAGTCTTCGAGGCTTGAGATATGGAAAACTACAGCTGAAGCTGGTGGAGAGGTTCTCAAGTTGTGTCTTCCAATTGCAGACCTTGCCATTGGAACAAAAATTTGTGATGTGGCTATAAAGGTGGCACAAACATTCATCTAGGGTAGCCTTAGGTTCAAGGATGATGGAACCTTCATCATCGAATTCAGGAAGTGTTGACTAAACGTGAACATCTCTAGGAAGTGTTGAGCTTGACTATCTCTAGAAAGGCAATAAGTTTTTCCATCTACATCTTCTCCAAAAGGTGGAGAGACTAGACAACTTATTTTGATGTCTCCCATCCACTGTGAGATTAAAGGAGATACCATAATCTCTAGAAAAACTCAAGTAGTTCTTTATCCCCTTTCTTCTAGTAACCTAGTTAAAGGTGCTTAGCCTTTTGTATTTGAGATGGTGTCATTCTCAAATACAAGAACACAATTGATTGACACCTAAATAGGACAAATCAATGTCGTGGAAATCCTTCTAATATAATACTACTAGAGTGCCCCTACACTCTCAATCTTAGTGTAGGTGTAATGGATCAGCTTCATTTTGACATCAAGGATTTTCCCCTTGTTTGCAAGCTAATTGTCAAAGGAAGGTGTGGATTGCTAATTATCTCTCCATCACCATAAGCTGATCAATTTTGAACATAGAAAAAGAGTTTAAGGTAAATGTTTGACTACCTCCAAAATTCCAACATGCTACCCTCAACCATAGACATTTTGCCATGAGCATTATCAAATCCTACATTGGCTTGGTTGATTATGATTTTGCTCCACTTGAACAATACATTTTGATACTTAGGGCACCATATCAATACACAAGAAGGTTGTCTTTGATCACATAAAGATAAACTATTGTTAATGCTTTGCTCTCTAGAAGGCCACCAGTTAAAATAGACTGATTTTAATAGGCCCCTTTACTCTTCTCACATACTTGGCCCTAAAAAGGAGTCAAAAATGACATGAGATTTCTATGTACCAACCAAATGGGTGCCCTCCCACATAAGGCCTTAGGAAAATATCTGGACAATGTTTGCCAAGAACACAACCTTGACAAATCCCCTTAGTACAAGAAACCTTAGAAAGGCTAAACACAAAATTTTGTGTGCTTAATTGCTACAAGTAACTATTGTTCAAATGCCCAAAATTGTATGTGCCAAAGTTTGTTCGATGAATCAGCATGAAGATGTAAAACCATGAAACTTGTACAAACAAAACCATGATCCACAATCCCCAAAGAAAAAACAATAGGAAAAAACCATATAGTATTTCCCATCATCAAAGTGACAAATTTGATAAATGAAGATAAGGTTTACAGAAATCTTAGAAAGTGGAGATCATTGAGCCTAATCCAAAAACTGGAATTTGTGTAGTCTCCAATTGCAATCTAAGAAGAGATACTATCAGAAAATGAAGAAAGATCTTGAGAGTGAATCATATGATGCAAGGCACCTAAATCAAGTATCCAACTATGTGTTGATGCATGCAAAACCCAAACGAAAAGGGCTTGCCTTAACTAGTAAAATTTGACCAAATGATCCAACGAATTAACTACCTTTAGAAAAATTAAAGATATTTCTCAAATAAAAACTTTTGCAAATCTTGCCTCCAAAATCTGATTTAGATGAAACAAATGACAAATCATGCAAAATAAAAACCTTTGAAAACATAAATGAGACTGCAAAGGATGATGTGGTCATTAGAGAGCAACACAATCCACAGATTCTGGTTGCTTCAGGGATTGTGGATCGTCATCCTATTTTTTCAAGTTTGATGATTTGAGTCTTGATCAAGATCATCTCACATTGCTCATGCTAATTATTTGAGCAAACTTCGGCACACACAACTTGGGCAATTAAAGTATACGTACTTGGAGCAATTAAGCACATAAAGTTTGGTGCTCAGTCTTTCTAAGGTTGCTTGTACTAAGGGACTTTGACATGGTTGTGATTTTGGCCAACATCGTCAAATTCCTAAGGGAAGATCTCGCATGCTAGGACACCCCTTTGGTAGGTACATAGTGACCTCATACCATTTCTGACTCCTTTTTTAAGGTTCAAGTATGTGCTCACATTCAATAATGACTTCTCATGACACACACGGGTGTATTAAGAACAAGAATGAGGTCTTTGCTACTTTTAGGATCTCCAACACATTTGTTGAGAAAAAATCTAGTTATTCTATCAAGAAGAAATGCACACACAATGGGGAAAAGCATGTGAATCAAGCATTTGAAGATTTTTGCAAAGAGTGTGGCATTCAACATCAGCATTCAGTTCCATACTCTCCTAAACCATATAGCATTGCTAAAAGAAACAAAAGGACTTCCAAGAGAAATGGAGAAAATAGAACCACTGATTTTTGTTGGCTACTATTATGATGTGAAGTCCTACAAGGTTTTTTAATCCTAATTCAGAACTCCTTGACTAAGCTAAACTTGTTAAGATTGCTAGTGAGACAATCTGGGATTAATAAGAGAAGACGCCTAATTAATTCTTAGTATTCTCTCCAAACATGGTTCAAATGATTCACTTTTTATTTCTACCTTCTATGCCATTAAAGATGCATGTTAGCAAGAAATTTGGGGACGAAGACTGGAGTTCTGAACCCCAATGACTTTCTAGTGTTGTAGTGTTATATCCTAGACTTAATCGTATTGAGGGAACAAGGAATCAGATCCAGACAGAAGGTTATCTAAGTAACAGAATATTAAGAGCATACATAACATATTATAATGAGACCCAAAGATATTTGTATTATTTGTATTCATTCAATATATTATATACACCGTTATATCTACTCATATTATCTCATACATCCATGTCATTTATATTCCTTCATATTCTATCTTTCTCCGTACCTCTATTATGTCTCTCTACTATATCCTCACTATTGGTGATCATATCTTTCAAAGATTTGAATCTCTGAGATGGGACATGACCCATACTTAGTACCTGTAGTCTACATGATATGTTTCAACCCTTAAGCTCCGCAGGCTTGATGCGGCAAGATGTGGCATGTTCTTCAGAAGTTTGTCTAGCTACTTTTTCCCTACTAACCTCATCCCCCCTTCTAAACCTTGACTTGTCCTCAAATCAACTTTGTCGTGCTAGAAGGATATCCTTATGCATCTCCTAAAGGCTCTCAAAATTGTTGTCCCACTAATTGCTTGCCCAATAAAGCTATTGGATGTGGACTTGGAGCTGCAACAGTTGCTTTTCTGCTTCCAAAACCACGGTGGGTATGTGGATGTTCAGGGATAAGTGTTGTGCTCCTGGAGGATTCTGGTAGTATGAGCCAATCTGAAATTAACAACTCTCAACTGATGAAACATGTGTCCAGTTTTGTCCCTTTGATCTTGTAATTGTTGATATTGGACATGCAAGGCTTCTATGCCTACCTGGCCTTGGCCATCTAGATTCTTTAGTGCATCATAGTCAATTAATTGTTTGATTATCTAGAGCTCCAAGTTGTCCATCTAAACTTTGCGTGGGGCAACCACTGTTGGCCACTGCAAGAAAAGCTAATATAAGTTGTTCGTGTCTCCTTTTGTATTCTTCATTGTACAATATATTTGTTTCTATGAGATGGGACATGACCCATACTTAGTAACCCTAGCCTGCATGCTATGTTCCAACCCCTAAGCTCCAAAAGCTTGATGCGGCAAGATGTGGCATTGTTCTCTAGAAGCCTATCTGGTTGCTCTTCCCTGCCAACAATGTCCTTGAATTTGTAGTTCACCATGTCATCTCTTGGTGACTTTGCCGCAACTCTCATTAGGGAGTAAGACAAGCTCATCAAGACGGGTACTCTAAAATATTCTAAGTCAAGTACCTAGGTCGCAAAAAAGACACAAAAGAACATAAAGAATCAAGCAGCAAAGGCAAGAAATGGAATAAAAACAAGGAAGAGGATCAAAAATATGTTTCTTTCAAAGCAACTTCTAAGACATTCCAAAAGTATGCTTGAGCAAATAGATTGATCACCTAACACATTATGGAAGAGAATAACATCAATGCTCTAAATCAGTCAAGCAAAGTTTATGAGGGGTCTTCAAAATCAAAGGGCAATAATATGGAAAGGAAAGGGAAAGGCCATTATAGGAGTTGCAGCTACTTCCACTTGAATACTTGACTCTGAAACTTCCCAACATGGTTTCTTCAAAAGATTACTTCACATCTTTGGCACCTTGTTTCATGTCACATGTTGATAGGTGATGACACGCCAATTGAGGTATGCATGCAAACAAGTTGATTCACTCTAATATTATGGTTTTTCGAGATGCACAATGGATCTATAATGGTCGATGGGTGGGACATATCACCAACCTTAGTTATTAGCATTTTCTTAGTTTGATCCTAATTTTCCATCAACTACACTTCTCACTCATCTAATAAGGTAAGTTGTGGCATGAACAATTTGGGCATTTGAACTACTGCTACTTGCCACGATTGAGCAAGGAGGGTATGGTTGTAGAGTTTCCTTCTGTTCACTTTTCTACCTAGTTTGCAATAGCTATATACTTGGTAAATGTCCAAAGAGAAATTTGACAAAAGCAAAGCACAGAGAGCTACTCAGATAAGTTGACCACAATGAGTTACCTAGTCCATTTTTGCATCCTTCATTCACAAGGCCAAATGACCTTCATCGATGATTTCTTGAGATATATGGATGTATTTTTGTCAACAAAAGCTTAAGGTCTTCAAACAGTTTCAAGACTTCAAATCACTTGCGTAGCACTCGGGAAAAACCATCAAGGTACTATGCAATGATTAGCTACCATTTTGAGCAAATTTGCACTTCAAAGGAGATTAATTTGCAGCATACATTTCCATACAATCTTCAACATAATGGTGTGGCTGAGAAAGAGATTAAATACTTGAAGGAAATGGCTAACTATTGAATTCATTTAAATCTCTTACACTATCGCACTAAATGGAGGCCATTAACCATGCAAGTAATATGAAGGGATTCACTCATTTCAAAACTTTGAGTAGTCAAAGTCCACAATGAAACATTTTAGGGTTTTTGGTTCAACAACATGAGCCCACATTCTAGTAAAGCATTCAGGTTATAGATCCGTTAAGCGAACCTTGCATCTTTGTAGGCTAGTTAAATGCTTTAAAGAGATATCAGCTTCTCCATCCTGCCACACATTTGTCTATTGAGAGGACTGCACTTTGATGAGAGATCCTCAAGTTCTACTCTTAACATCTCCACTTTCTACATTCACATTGGAATTACTTGACATTGATGATAGAAATTTTGATGATTCAAATCCACCTAGAAACATTTCTAACAATGAGGATTCTTCATTCTCTACTTCAGCTAACATGAATGATAATGAGGCTCCACCTCCTTC
Source organism: Thuja plicata (assembly GCA_018584345.1). Classification (NCBI taxonomy): domain Eukaryota; kingdom Viridiplantae; phylum Streptophyta; class Pinopsida; order Cupressales; family Cupressaceae; genus Thuja; species Thuja plicata. The sequence goes on along the minus strand of MU223436.1, from coordinate 2,092,408 downwards.
CTCTCCTAGTCATTATTCTGAAGTTAAGTAATCTCCTCCTAGTTTCTCTAGCTTTTGGTCCACTTTGCGCTAGATAGACACCAATTTTGCATGTGATTGGGTTGGAGATCCTTGAGATACCAAGCAAACAAGATCAAAGTTCCAAGGGCACATGTTTTCATCTCATTCTAATCCACAATCTTTTGGGGGGCATACGGCATTCTTAATTGGGATGCAACTATTGTTCCTTGTTCAAAACCATAATTATGATTCAATGTAAGAGTATATATATCACACATAATTTGCAATAGATGGGTTAGTTTGTAAGTTCAAGGCATTATTGTTTGCAAAGGAGTTTTAACAAATTCCTAGCATTAACCTAAGAGCTTTTCACTAATTGCAAAGATGAACTATACTCGACTTCCACTTGTTAGCATTGTACAACACTGTTAGGAGACTCCCTAGATGGACATGAAGAATGATTTTCTTCATAGAGACCTTGAGGAGATCTATATGGAGCAAATGAACGGATTTCCAACAAGATTCTTCATGGTTGTCAAACTTCAAAATTCTATCTATGGCCTAAAACAATGCCCTTGGGCTTGGAATGTTAAGATAGATTCCATCCTTCTCACAATTGGGTTTTCTAGATGACATTCTAATCTAAACATCTACATCTTACAACAAGATAATTCTCCTATTTCTACATAAGGAGTTATTTATCATCCATTGTGGCAATAAAAAATCATGACATGTTTTATGCGACCAACTTGTGTTTGTTAGATTATTTTCCTAGGATTAAGATATCTTAGTTGGTTTTGGAGATTTTTATTGCATAATCCAATTATGCACTTGACTTTCTTTTGCAATTCCATATGGCTTATTGTGAGCCTTCTATGACTCCCTTTCTTTCTAGAGTCAAATTTGAAGTACAATGTTCTTAACTATTGATTGATGCTACTTTGTATCAACAACTTATTAGCAACTTCACTTACTTGATTCACACATAGCCTAGCATTTCAAACTCTATTGGCATGGTCTCTCAATTTATGTAGGAGCCCAATGAGCTACACTAGAAGGCGACCAAGCAAATTCTTCAATACATATAGAGTACACGAAGTTACAGGATTCATTATACAATAAATATTGATATTGACTTGGTTGGGTATAGTAATTCAAACTAGGTGGTAATTCTCAAAATTATAAGTTCACTTTAGGCTACAACTTCTCACTTGATTGTTGTCCTATATTTTGGTCAAGCAAGAAGCAACATTCTATTGCTCTATCTTCCTAATAAATCTAAGTATCAAGGGGCTGAGAATGCAGCCACTAAGGCTATTTTTCTTTAGCACATTCTCACCAAGTTGGTATCCAATTCAAATGGCCATCCATCACTTTTTGTGACAATCAAAACGCTACTCGTATTTTAAGGAGCCAAGTTTACCATTAGCAAGCCAAGCACACGAAATTTATAGGCACTATATCAAAGAGCTTATTCATGGATAAGTCATTAATCTCTGATACTGCCCAACGTTTGAGTAGATTGCCAGTTTCTTCGCCAAACCTTTTATAAAATGCAAGTTTCTTCATTCAAAGCTTTTTCAATGGTGTGGAAGGCTACTTCTTCTGATGGGCTACCTAGCCCTCTCTTTCTATTTCAATGGCGTGGAAGGCTACTTCTTTTGATGGGCTACCTAGCCCTCTCTTTCTATCTCTACTTTTGGTGTCATCTTTTGTCTCTCTATTTGGGCTGTAGGGGTCTCTCTATTTGGGCTGTAGGGGGGCAGTGAAGGAGGCGAGGGAGGAGGGGGCTTCTTTCCTTTGGGAGGATTTCTATGTACATATGTACCTCTCAAGTTTCATTTGTCATGACATATCTTTTCACCCACCTAAGCTACACATAAGTAGGGGTGTTAGTGTAGGTTTTTATTTTCCTTTATTTGGATTCATTGTATTTTCCCTATGCAGTTGTTTAGCTTGCTAAGGTTGTTAAAAGTGAATTATTAAGAGGGTAACTGGCAACTTCCATGAGTGTAACTTCCATGTATTTTAGTGGTTGGAGTTACTCCCCATTTGTTGGTTGTATTTGCCCGTTCTCTTACCTATATGTACTCATGTTGCCTTGCATGCGTTCATGCATTGTGACCTTTTGGTTACACAAACTCTTTCTTGCTTATTGTCATTTATGTATCATGACTACTACCATGCTCTTTCATTTTTCAAATCACTCTCTTTTGCTATTTCAGTTTTAGAATAATTTGTCAAATAGGGTGTATGTGTCTATTCCTACACTATCTTGGCTCTTCATTGCTTTTAGCAAATTCTGACACCAAGCTGAAGGACACAGAAAAAGTGAGTGATCCTCATGTTTTTCCTCCAATTTTTAAAATGAAAGTCATCTCCATGACTTGTAAAGAAAAATGGCAAAATAAAATCTACAAGAGCAAGAAAAACATGCATGTGCATGTACTGAAAATCAATGTAGGCCTACCAAAAAGCAAGGTAAAAGTTGCATGTGTGGAAAAGTGTGTGCGTATATCAAATAACAAAGATTGTGCTTCCGCAATTGAAAAGTAAACAGGCATAGGTAAATTTGAAGACTGTAGTTGCATTATATAGAAAAGCAAGACTTTTTTCTATTTAGATGTATTCTAGTTTTATGATGTGTGTATGACTGAGTCCCTATTTATATAAAATTTATTTACCTTGCAAAAGAAGCAAAAGTCCCATATGATTGTGATAAAATATATATAATAGGCCCGTAATGGCCATGGAAGAATCAGAGGAGCGGTACACCCTGATGGATTCAGGTGTAGAAATGATACTGGTAGTTTTTAAAACATGGAGCAAATAAAATAATGGGAATAAGAAAAATGGCTTTAGGTTTGGCAGGGTATATGCAGAACCTTCTGGCAATGCCAGTAAGCTTTGTATCAATCACAGAGGAGTGGCTGAGCAGATTTCAAATGGAATGGACATCGATCATGAACCCACCCATGGTTAAATCCTGTAGTGTTCTAATGAGGTGCTATTTTCTGTAACAGATGTTATGCCTTTAGTTGGCTCCATTGAGTATATCAAAAGCATAACAAAGACTGAAAGTTAATGTCCTGCTACTGTAAGACTATACAGTCGTCCAGTTTTTGCACAGAAGCTGTTTGGTGTAGTGCTGAGGACTCTACTGTCAGAGCATAACTGTAGTAAGTTGGTAGTTATGTAATATAATAGTTATTAATATAGTAGTTGCCTGGGGCATTCCATGGTGGTCAGTTTGTTTCCAGCTAAAGAAGTTTATAATAAAGCATACACTTTTATATATTGGCATTCACTCTGCTTTGGATGGAACTGTACTCTTCTTCCGTAAGGGCAGGAGACCTGGCAATGCTCAAATTACAAATCAAAAAAAGGATCATGCTCCTATCAAATGATGTGAGCAATATTCTGCTTTACTCATATTTCTGTTCATCATGTATCTTGAAGTCATCAATGATTGGTATTATTCTATACGTTTTGCTATTTTCATGCAAAACGAGGTAGATCTCAAAAAATTCCAACTGGTATCATAGTCTTATCCTGCTCCTAAGAAATTTGGTGTTTTCATTATTGGTAACAGAAATATTTCTTTGTTGGATATCTTTTAGCAATTCATTTAGTGAACAACAAAATATCTGGACCCAAGTGCATGGTAAGTTTCAGGCATCACTGATGGCTGATGGGCTCATCCTCAAGGAAGAGGTCATTACTTGGGAGGAGAATAATGGATAATTTCTCCACTAAATATGCCACAATAAGGAAACGATTACACAAAAAACAAGTCAGCTAAGTTGGGTAATTGTTTGGGGAGAATGGGGAAATTAATTCCATGGTTTTAAATGTTCTTAAAACACCTAAGTAGAGGCTCAGCTCCCGTATGCTTTGAAGATCCCAGGGATTGAAAACCGAAGGCTATTGAAACCACGAACATAGACCTAAAAAATTCAATTGATTTTGAATGAAAACCAAACAAGAAAGGAAACTAGGAAAATTAGTAAAACGTTTATCCTGGCAGATCTCTGTTCTGGCTAAGTTTGTTAAAGATGATTTTTCCAGACTAACTCAGCTTTTACCATCATATTTGTTGAGGTCCCTAGGATGCTCTTCTATTTTGATGGCTTCTGTATTCTTTCTATCAACCAAACAATCTTACTAAGAAAAAAATTGTGTTTCCTAATTGCATGGTTGATTCATTTTACATTCTGCCAGGCCAATTTTTAATCTCTTCTATATTCTAAATCTGCATGGTGTTTTTTGATCCTAGTTTGGAGCGGTCATCTTGTTACCCAATAAAAGGAATGCTTCATGATCAAAAACATCTCAATTGACTAAGCAATAACTGTAATACTGAGATTTACAGATCTCCAAATCATAGTATTGGTAATTTCCAAACAATACATATTTGAATGTATATTTGAAGAAGGAAAACAGAATAATCATAATAATTTGTAACCTTATACAAGAATTGCTTAGACTGATTCAAGATAAAACATGCAGATAAAATAGCAGCTCAAACAAAAGAAAGTGATACAGAATTCGAACTGAGAATTTCTTGCTCTTGGAAATGTAAGATCAATTTGAAGGAGCGCCGTATGGAAACCCATACCCCTTGGGAACAAAGAAATTTACGTGGAGATGATGATTAAAAATTCACTTTTGCACATTTTATGGTGTCAACAAAGTACTAACCATAAGCTAACCTCAAACCCCTGTTCTATGGGCTTAAGAACAGTATGGAAAATGATCTCAACAGTACCATTGTGGAAATAGTTTCAAAATTTTCCAGACTATATATAGGTGAAATAATTCGAACTGGCAGATGAAACCTCTTCTAAAAGAGGGCCTGATCATTGCAAAGAATTCAGTAATATCTCCTTAAGTATAGACAGAAAAATAAGGCTGCTGATAGTGCTGCTAATGTTACAGTCATTTGATGAACTATATGATTATTTGCAATGAAAACAACTTTTGAGATGAATTAAGCAAGTTTCTAATCAAGAAAATACAAATAATGAGGTCTGTATCCAAAATAGGTATCAAAGGAATGAAGACTGAATATGACAAGCTGGGAGAGAACAGGCTTGTGGCTGAAAAGCAGACTGATTCAAAGCAAGTCAAAGCCAGAATAGAAGACCATATCAAAATTTCAGCAGTTCGGTACATCTCATTGAGGTCATAAGCAATCAAATATATTCACAGATGCCCATGAACTTCTGTTTTACTTATAAGATGATGCACCTTCTGAAGCCCTCCAATCAGAATGCTAACAAGGAAAATGAAGCTAGCCCCTCTAATCAGATAGAAGAAAGCCCCAGTAATCATAACGAGAATTTTGATCTTCATGAAATTGCTTCTTCCATTATATGCAGAGAAGTTGTTACAATATTTACAGAATGCTTGAGTATTGATTGTAGGTGGACAATACTATCACTAAAAATCATTTTGACTTGTACATGATTTTGATACACAAATACTACTCCACAAGGTAATATAGGAGTAAGGCAAATGCATATTATTGGTGTGAATAAGGTGTTTTACCTAACTAATTCGTCTAGTAGGTCCTATTCACATATTTAATTAGGTCCTACGAATCCTTCTAGAAGTGTTAGTTGTCAATGAGATCTTATCTTATCTTATCTCATCTACTTTTGTTTCTTAGGTAATTTAATATTTGTTATGTTAGTTGTCTCATGTCATAGGATTATGACACATGTCATGATCTTGTCTAATCCTATCTTTCACCTTGTCTATATGTAATGTCCCCTTTTGGGAGGACCCTAGAACTTGCCCTAAATCACAATCTTGCCCTAGAATCAAAAGTGCAACTAGAATAAAGAACGTAATATAGTTAGAGTTATACCTCTACCAATAAATGTCTTTAACAAGATAAAACCCTGGAATAGATCATGTGATCATATTAAACAATATTGAACATATAAATCATAAGACCAATTATTTCTATTAGGGTTAGTAATCACACATATGAGTACAAATATATATAATAATCATAATTCATTAGATAGGTCATGTCACATCTATATTCATTTTTAGTATTCAATCGCCATAGGGTTTGAATGAGGGAGCATTATAGGTTGGCCCAAAGCAATCCTCACACTAAGCCCAAGAGTGGATACTTACCCTCTTGGCCCCAAGTGGCGGGCACATTGGGCATCTAGCATGGGGTGGTCTACCTAGTGGGGTGCTTGTATCTGCCCTCCTTATTCATCCTCTTCTGACTTAGTGATTTCTCCAACAATCAAACATTGTAGAGGTTGGAAAGGAAATCACAATAGGGTGCCTAGAAATTTTCATATCGAAGCCCAAGAGCGAACACTCACCCTCTTGTCCCTAAGCGGCAGGCACATTGGATATCCATCATGGGGTGGTCTACTTAGATGGTGATCTCGTATATGATCTCATATGGTGATACAAACACCCCACTAAGTAGACCAACCTATGCTGAATGTCCAATGTGCCTGCCACTTGGGGCCAAGAGGGTAAGTGACAGCTCTTACACTCCTTTAGGGCAAGATTGTGATTTTAGGGCAAGATCCAAGGTTCTCCCAAAAGGGGACATTACAATTGGTATCAGACCCTTAATCTTGCCAACCTGCAGGACAAACCTACTTAACCACCATACAAATTTAGGGCTAACCATTCAACCCTTAAATGAATCAAAAAAATATATAAGATCAAATAGGCCAACATTGCACTTCTATATGTGTGTGCCTTTCAAGTGTATGATTTATGCCTTATGCTTATTCATGTGTATGATTCATGCCTTGGGTGTAATACTTCATGCCTTAAGTGTATGCTCCATGCCTTACGTGTGTATATGTCTATGCCTCATGTATTTATGGATATACTTCGCATCTTCTGTGAATTTATATATTTGCTTCATGTTTCAGGGGTTCTCAGGATGATCACTTCATGTGTGTGTGTGCTTTCCTAATATATGCCTTATAGTTTATTATCATCTTTATTCCATGTGTGAGTATAGCTATTTCAAGATCCATATTCTTGAATTCAAATTAAAATGGGGTGCATGTTTTAGATTATCAAAGCCCTTCTATCTGCAAACCTAAGTCTCATAGTCCCCTAAATAACATTGGTAAGACGCTAGTAAAAACAACATAGCGATGGCTGATCATGACAATACCACAGAAATCTATAGGATGTATGCCAAAGGATAGGAAGGAAGAATGTGTGAGAATACAAACGTTCAACCCCCATGAAGTGATAATGTTAGAATGACATGTCCCCAAATAGGGATAATAGAAAAATAGCAATGTTTCCAAACTAGGGCACAGAAAAGTCCAGCTCACAGGTTTTTGCAGACCAATCAGAAGATACAGTAATGGAAGAACAATAGTAACAAATATCCAGAATATATCATACTTTATTCTGCAATGTTCAATACTGAAAAGATAATGCTAGTCCACAATGTATGCATTGATTCAGGATACAAACAGAAGATAAATAAACGGTGTGCACCTTGTATACAGAGCTTGGAAATGCAACGTTTATCATGGATCAATAGTTCCAGGTATAGCATTGGAAGTCGCTAACCTGAACATACAATAATAAAACCTCCGGCTTCAACAAGGTCTCATGCTCTGCAGGGAATATGAAGTGGAACAGCCACGAACTAAAAGATAAATCTGTGTTTGGAAATAATGTATGCCGACATCTATCAGAAGGTCCATTCTCTAATAAGAATCAGCAGCTTCAAGAATTGATGAAGATCAAGGAGCCGCACCAGAGAGTAACCGGAAAGACTTGCAGAAGCCACTCAAAAAATATATCGGGTTCAATGGAATGTCCACGGCAAAAGCATAAATTAAATATTTCATAAGCCCAGACTTTAGAAGAGTTTCATTGAATTAGAGATCAGGCCCTACATAAAAATATTACTCCAATATACGTCCCAAAATTGTTAATCCTCGGCCTTCACTTAATTGAGATGGCTCTTTTAATAAACCCGCAATATCAACCAAATCAGACTTCGGTAATAAACGCCAATACTAACTACAGCAGATATATACCTTATTATCTCCAATAATTGAAAGCCAAGGGCCCTACAAGTACTATGCCCAACTTTTTATAAAAGCTTTAACCAAAAAATTAAACCCCACAACTTCACAAAATGAAGCGTTTATATTGAAAAGAGCAGTTGACTCACGCTATGGGAATATCCAGCAATTTTATTATTTTTCATACATTAATCTAACATTCGCCACAAATTATTTCTTCTAAAAAAGCATCCATTTTTTTATTCCTGGATCAATCACCAAATTTGTCTCCAAAAGAGACTTCACAAATTTGTACAGATGTAGACTTTGTCTTGAATCGACCCCTTACAAAGAGCTAGCTCCAACCCTTCTATAGAACTCCAGAAGGTTTTCGTCTACGAAATCATAAAACATTTCTCAAATTCCAAAAGCATGTCTTACTTCCTCCATCCAACCTCCTTGTAAAGAACTCCAAGAAGCATCTACAATATTAGGCTGACTTGACCGGCTTTAATATTATTCATATTTGGATAACTTTATTAATAAAGTGACATTTAATAACAGCTTAATATTTTATTCTTATTTAATTAAATTAATTAATATTAAGTCATCAATTGAATATTTTATTTCTTTTGACAACTTAATAAAATCAAATTTAATTAATTGTCACCTTAAAAATTGGGGACATTACAAAGAACCTAATAAGTGTAGTAAGTTTCCTACTAATTGTCATTATATGTGAAATGAAATATGTTGAGAATGCTAGCTATTCACAATATATTCATGACAAAAAAAGCAAGGGGATATTAAGACTATATTGACTCTGGCGAATACTTTAACAACTCTTCAAGAAGTCATGGTAGTATAGAGTTGAATATTATCAAGATACTCAAGGCGGAACTAACTAATTGCCTTAATTGTGTGCCACACTGGGCCTTCTTGTTGTACTTGAAGTAATGAAGTTGTTGCAAGCTGTCAAAACATTGTTGAAGTATATGGATCCTATGGCACATACTGAAGTAACAGTTATAAGAAAAGCATACAAATTCAAGGTAAACAAATTCAAATTCCAAACAATTATGTTTCAGACAACTTGCATCAAGTAGAGAGCAAGGAAATGTTAGCCACTTCTCAGCCTATGTATACAGTGAGCAGTCATAAAAAGATTGTTCACTAAGGCAAACACAGTGAAGAAAGAAACATTGATTATATCATAGTAACACGATAGAAGCTAATAACAAGGAAAAATTAAAGATTACAAATCTCCAAGGTTGACCTTCATATTGGCAAAGAATCCAATTTACAAGTTAAAATTTGGCATTGCTTGAGGATAAGCAATCTTGGGTGGGGAGGACTGAAATGTCCCCTTTTTGAAATAGAATTTACTAATAAGCAATAATAATAAATTTAAAATATAAAAGAATAAAATTAAAATTGAACTTATAAAAGAACAAAATTAAAATATAACATAGCTAAAATTTAGTTAAGTTTAATGAATGGTCAAGACGTATGAAATGAAAACTTGGGACTCCCTCATACATGAGATGTAAAAGGGATGAAAGAGGAGAGCAGTAGAAAGAGAAAGGGGAAGGTGTGAATCAAGAAGGAATTAATGAAAGAGAAAAAGAGGAATTAAAAGAAAATAAGAAACTGTCTCCTTCAAAAAGCAGAAATGTTGAGGGGGTGTGACTCTCTCCAAGGGAAGCAATGATAGTGGTAATTATGAAAGGTTGTGACTCTCAAGAAAGGGAGAAATGACAAAGGGTTGTGACTCTTTCGAAGGGTGTTAATTGTCAAAGGTTGTGGCCATTGCAAAGGACAAACATAAGGAAGAGGTGTGACTCTCCCTCACATTGTAGGATATAAAAGAAGGTTTCATTTGAGGAGATTGATTTGGGGAATAATACATTATTCTCAAAGGCAACAATTAAAAGTGGTGACACAATTCTTATGAAAGGTGGTGACACTTTCACCAATAAAGTAAAAAGGAGAAATCATTCGAAGCATTCACGGGTCACTTTTCTATCATCACTCACCATTACATCAAATCAGCACTCACTCAATCATCACTAGTCGCTCTATGAATTTTGTTGTGACCTTTTCGCACCATCGCAAATGGGGACCCCCTCTTTTTGCTCGTAGTGGATAGGTATTGGCAGTTAGTGTGGCAGTTCAAAGCTTTAAAAGTCGAGGAGTGGTTAAGTAATCAAGTTGTCGGGTTGCGAGTAAAAATTGGAGTGTCCAGACTAAAGTCCTTTAGGGTCAAGTTATAATGGGTTGAGCCATAAATCCTAAGTGCATTAATATTTTGGCTAGTCAAATAGTCCAAAATATATTATAAGGGCATATTTTATGCATTAGGGCCTTAAAATCCTTATAAAATTTGACTTTCCATACTCAAAATGATAAAAATCATTACAAAAATCAATTTTTCCTTATCAAAATGCATAAAATCCGGATGGAAATAGAAGTTCCCCACCAAAATTGCACTTTATCCGGACAGAAATTGAATTTCCCCACTTAAAATCATGAAAATCCTGATGAGGCATGAATTTCCCCACCAAAATTGCACTTTATCCGGACAGAAACTGAATTTCCCCACTTAAAATCATGAAAATCCGGATGAGGAGTGAATTTCCCCACTTGAGGATGCATTTTCGATGAAAAAACTAAGTGTTGGACTAGTTTGCCCAGATGGAGATCGAATTTCCCCATCTAGATACTAAGGACATGGAACAAAGTGAAGAGTCCAGATGTCGAGTGATTTTCCCCTTGGACTTATACTTCGAAAAAATTTAAGGCAATTACTTTGTCCCAGTGGATGTGGATTTTCCCCTTTGTCCCAATAAAGTTGGTTTTTCCCCTCTAACAGTTAGAAAATTGTTTAGCTCCAAAGTCAAGAAATCTCAATGAAGTATGAGTTTCCCTTTGTCCTGATGAACATAGAAATCCCCCAAATCCAAATGGAGGTCGATTTTCCCCTTGAAAGCAATTGAAGATGAGTGAAAAAATTATAAGTATGGGATTGAATTTATCCCTATATAGATCAATTTTCCCCACTTGTGGACTAATCAAGATGAATTTGGCTAAGTATAAAATTAGGAATTTATCCCTACGGGGATCGAATTTCCCCACTTGGGTGAATGAAAAGCAACGAGGAATAATCTCAATGGAGTTCGGATTTACCCCTTTGGGGATGGTAAAAGGTGGACTTAGAAAATAAATGCAATCCCTATATGGATCATTTTTCCCCTTGGAGGCTTAAAATTGAAATTAATTAAATAAAAGGGAAATAATTTAATTGTGGTTGCACAAGTTTCTAGGTGGCTTGTTTTAGTCTCACATTGTTTGTCTGGGTGAAACTCCGACCCAAATCTACTTTAAAAGAGCATACAACAGCTATAAGAGAATACAAGGGATTGACTTAATGGTCAAAGGTGGTAAAGACAAAAGCTAGAAAGTTGAAAAGAAGGCGCCCAGCCATAAAAAGGCTGAAAATCGATCCAAGGAAGTGAGGAGGCATCAACCATTGCCTTGAAAGCTGATATGTCTGATTGCTGATGTAAAATCAGAGTTTTTCCTCAGCTTCCAACAAAGGAATTAACAAGGTAAGGTGTTTAAGAACAAGTGTAATCAAATTTTGGTCTGAAAATATTCTTCATGACGGCCGATTTTTTGCAAAAATCCTTGATTTTCCTCATTCTCCAAACTATATCAAATATGATTGCAGGGTTTTTTGCAAAGGAAAAGCTGAAGTTTCAAGGCCATTTTAGCAGATTCAAAGGGCTGCAAGTGTGTGTCCTCAGACTAAAATCTGAGAATTTCTCCATATGGGACAATTTTTTGGTAAAATCATAGAAAATCCCCACGCTCCTAAACCATTCCAAACTTGGTTGCAGATTGATTGCAAGGTTAAAATCTGATTTTGATGATTGATCTAAGGCATCAAAGAGGCTGAAACTTGTAGGTTTTCAGACTAAGTCTGAAAATTTCACCATGCAGTTCGATTTTTGTGAAAAAACTGAGTTTATCCTTGTCCTTGAGTCTGATTGATCTTCATTGCAGACTTATTAGAGAGTTTTAATGCCAATTCCAAGGCCAAGAGGGGTCTGAAATCACATTTGTCTAAAATACCTAAGCAAGGGCGATTTTTGGAAAAAATCCCCATAATTCATTAACTTACCAAATCGTCATAAGGGTTGTTGCTGAGTGTTTGGGGGGTATCCTTGCACAAAAGGCACCAAGTTTGAGGATCAAAATCATCCGGAAAGAGGTGAGCTGCAGAGGTCTGAATTTCGTCATAATGGTAAAGTGGATCTACTATCATGATTGGTTTGTAGTTTAATTCCTAATTCATATGGAAGACTTGGATAATGATTTGTGATGAATTTAATAAAGTGTTAGGACCGATTTTAACTTGTCTTCAGACTTACCATAGGCTGTCTTTAGAAAATCAGAATTCTTTCTTGGATTAGGGTCTGATTTTTGTCATTTCAAGGGCTAAGTTTGTTCATTTTGATTGTCCTAAGACTCTAATACAAATCCCTATTCTATTTGCAGCCTTTGAAGGTGAAATTTTACAAGTCCTTGAGTTGGGTTTGTGAATAAAATCGAAGGGCCTAAAAGGTCTGAAATTTATTATTTTGTTTAAGTCCCTTAAAACCATACTGACTTCGACCTTCAAGCAGGGATAAGGCGGAAGGCAACGGGATAGCAGCGAGGAAGGTGTTGATAAGGAGGCTCTCAATGAGATTCTATCCTGAGTCCCTAATGGTTTCCAAATGAAAGAAGGTTGCAGATACAAACATGGAACACCTGGATATGAAGAGAATGAAAAGAAGAATGTTTGAAACAAGAGATCGTCTACCTTCAGACTTGGCAGTTAGCACAATGAAGAGTGGCCTCTACCAAGCAGTTGGATTTCCATCCACCATTCAGTGCAATGAACTTCTAGTGGAGTGTGCAAGGAATTATGACACAGAGACCAAAACAATCAAGGCTAAAGGAAAAGTGTTTGCATTCTTGAACAAGGAGGCCGTGAGCGAGACTTTTGGGATTCCATATTACCCAAGGATGCAGATCAAAACTAAGGAAGAAGCTCAAGCATCATATGAAAAGAGATATGGCACTTGTATGGATATCATCAATAAGAACTAGATCAGCAAACCAAAGAAACATCATTATAAGTTACCTAAGAAGCTTGTGGGGACTTCAAGGATGAGTGTATAGTGGTCTGATTTTTATGCTGAACAGAATCATGGGAACGCCCCAAGGGGCTTTCTTCGAGACTTGGATGTTTTACTTCATTGAGGAGATATCAGCAGGAACTGTGATGATGAACTAGGCCAAAATGGTAAGTGACAATCTGGATACCCAACTGAAGAACTTAGAAAAACAAAGCAATTCTATAAGTATCCAAGTCTCATATGTAGGGGCATGATTGGAAATGGTGAAGGACAATTTAAGGTATATGATTGTTATCCTGAGTTACAACTGCATGAGAAAGCAAGATATAGGAGGACCAATGATATCTTCACCGTGAATATCACACACACACTTTAGGGTGGACTACATAGGAGGTTATCCAAAGAGGCCAGGGCATTAATTGAGAAGTATGGATATTGGTACATCCAATTCCCCACTTTCACTTACATCAGGATCCAAGGATTTTCTTCAGAGCCTTACAAACTTCCTAAGTATCCTACAAATAAATTGGTCTTGTTGGAGGCGGTCAGGGAACTATCAGAGTTTGATTTTATGCAGAAGAAGAAGCACAAACAGGGAATGTCTTCCTTTATCACATTGGGGAAGATGCTTGAGACATGCCCTTCATTGTAGGCAGCGGAGACAGTAAGTATGGAGTTACAATTTTACCAACTTGGGATTTACAAAGCAAGGAAAGAATTTGATCCATTCCACAAAATCCATACTTATAGAGGGAAGAGATACAAACACAGGATAGACATTGAGGACTACTGGGCAAATCTAGTGAGGAATATTCTATAAGGAGAAAGATGTAGTCCAAAATGTCAGTTGATTTCATGTGGAAGTGTAGTATTTTTCCTATTCCTGATCAACTCAGAGACGATGGAAATCATATTCATCCTCATTATGAACATGAAAAGGATAAGTCAGTTGAGCCACCCAATTGGTCACAAAGAGAAGAGCTTACAGAATTAAGCATCTTGATAAGGGAAGTGATGGATAAATCAAGAGCATGGGTTGATAAGCAGATAAATAAGTTAAGGAAACAGGGTGTTACCTTCACAAATGTAAGGATGCAGAATGAGGAATCTTCCTCAAAAGGGGATGAGAGGACCATCAAAACTTCAAGATTACATAATGAGGATGGGGAGCAAACTTCAAAGAGAAAGGACAATGTGGCAGAGGCGTCACAAGTAGCAAGTGATAGAACTATTAGTAAGCGATTTGGAAGCAAAAGGCATAGGTCTACCACACCTACTCCCGCGGCTAGTTCTTCATCAATAAGGGAGGTAGAGATGCGGAAAATGGAACAGAATTCAAAACAGGGTGGAGATACAAAGATCCTACCTCAAGAAAGTCAAGGGGCAGCTTCATCCACACAGTCAGTGCAACATGCAACATAGATACTACCAGCATCTCCTACTGTTCCATTGGCAGTTGATTTGGGAGATGATACGAGGCAGCCTAGTCTCAACACTCAAGAGATGGATGATGAGATCGTTTCAACGTTAAAGGGACTTAATGAGGATGAGCAATAGGATGATAGTATAAATTTGTCCACAATTCCTGATTGGCTAAGGGAGAGCATGAAGAAAAGAAGAAGAGTAGAGGAAGTACCCCCTATGGATGACATTGATACATTCCAAAATAGGATTGGCAAGGTGAAAGAACCTAAACAGACAAAGAAAATTCATAAGATCACCAGAGATGCATCAGAATCTCGCACTTTGCAGGATCAAAGATGTCCCAATTGGTGACAAGACTAGAGATGAGATTACTCCAAATGACTACCACATCTCCTCATTCGACATTGGGCCAACAACAAAGAAACAAGAATTTCAGGAATTGAGAGGTACTACAAATGCAATTGAAGAAAGGATGGATAAGCTGAAAAAGAGGAAAGATAAACTAAAGTTGGAGAATATGATGTTGAAGGAATACATAAACAAATGCATGAATCTATCAGGACATGAGAGTGATGCACTTATTCCATATGTTCCCACTTCTCAGGATACTTGTAATGTGATGAGGAACACCTATCAGGAGGTAAGGGAACGGGCAGGTGATATCAGGAAACAAGCGGAGAACTTCCTTACTAGGTCGGTTCAGGCATATGAGAAGACCACAATATTGATGAATAAAGTGCAAGGATTGGAAGAGACATGGAAGGAATTTCAGCCCATTGAAGACAAGATATTCCTCGTCTTAAGGCATTAAAGAGTGTCCCTACATCAGTCCTAATTCAAGGAGTAATTGATAGAAAAAGTGCATATGACTTTCGTCATTGGTATCATTCATTGTCCATAAGGAGGTCTACATATGAGCATGCACAAGCTGATTGTCTTGTTGTTGAGGGTCCTTTCCTTGAAATACATTCAAAAGTCCTTGAAGCGATCAAGGAATTACTTGGTCTTGACATTGATACTTCCAGTGAGTTAGATTTGGATTTGTTGAAAGAAAAGATGGAATCAGCCTACTTCAAAAACATGGACTCTCTTGATAAGAGTCAGTTGAATGGATTTCTCACTTATGATTTCCATAAGTGATTTGCAGAGGTATACTTCAGATTGGAATAGCATATAGGATACCTGCATGGAGAAATTAGAGGTCATTGAATTACAACATAGCAGCCTTCACAATATTGTCATGGATGAACTTAGTGTGATTTTGGTTAAGTTCATTGATTTTGCTAAGAGTGAGAAGGAAAAGGGAGTGCATCTCTTGGATGATGAGTTGTACGATGAATAGGCGGCTTTCTTGTTTCTTATTGGTCCTCAAGCAATTGAATTTTCTCATTAACTCATTTTGTGGTGCTTCTTTCCTATTGGCTATTTGTGGTTGCCCTAATTAGGGTTTTCTATGGATTAATCTGGGTCATTGATTCTATTTTAATCTTGGCCATTCATTGTAATTGGCGCTCCTATATAAACCCCACTCCTCATATTTGTAAAGGGAGTTTTGTTAGAGAATTGTTGCTAGTATACTGCCAAATTAGCTCTACTATTCATTGTTGTGTTTAGCATGGTGAATAATTGTGATCTTATTTGGAGTATTGCATGGTGATCTACATTCCTCACTTAGAATATATTTGATTTCAAGTATTTAGTTAGAATTTGTTTTGAGTGGCTTAGTTGGATAAGAGTAATTGGGAATACATCCTTGCTTGGCTCGATCATAGACCAAACCACTAGTTGCTTATTGATTGTAAGTCTTGTCTTGCGTGGTCAAATGGCATTATTATAAACTTCATTTCACTCCTTACTTGCACATTGGTATGCATTCATGGATGGTATTGATGTAATGGTGGTGAATTGAATACCATTCGAACACACCCTAAAAGATTGCACTAGGTGAGTGGAGTTAATGACAAGACTACATCTAGTAGAGTCCAAGGGTATTCACTCTTTCTTGCATCCTTAGGTAGAAGTAGAAGTAGCTTAGCTTCGTAAGTTTAAATCCATTGCATTTTGTAAGTTGGAAGTTGGAATATATTTTCATTGCACATTGTGAAGCCATATCATTCGAAGTCAAGTTGACAAAGTCCTAGTGAGCAATGTAAGTCCCCTCGTAATACCAGCATATCACATTATTATCAGTGAGTGAGTATCCACCATTAAGAAGGAACCTTGGAGTCACCTTTATGATCTTTCATTGCAATCTTTAGCATAAGTAGTGTCTTTATTCAAGAGAGGATTCAATATTCCGAGTTTCATCCTGAAGCATTGAGTATTCTATCTTGCAAGTTGTAAGGGTATAAAACTCACATCAACAAATTCCACATTCATTCAATCATCATTCACTAATATATCAAATCACTGAATCAAGGAAAGTAATCGAATTAGCATGAGTGCTCCTAAAGAGCAGATCCATTCAAAATATATCAAGCATCAAGCAATCATTTCAAAAGGAACATTGATCCTCATTAGAGAGAAAACAATATCCAGCAATCCAATAGATAGATCGAACCACTCAGCAGTAGCACTCATCAAAGAGAGCAGGGATCAACATCCAAAGAGGGAATAAGCATCAAATCAGATCTGTCTAAATTGCAACAGAAAACTGAAAGTATATAACCTATATCAATATCATGTTCTACAATTATAGTAGTATGAAATAGTGGAATCAATAATTGTTAAGATAGTGTGAAATGCATGATCTAAATCATTAATCTATCTATAACCCGGCAAACAATCATGTGGAGTAGAGAAGGAAATGCAAGAAAGAGGAGAGCAGATACGAGATCGCCATCTATGAAGACCACCCCATGATGAATGTCCAATGTGTCTGCCTGCCACATGGGTCCAAGAGGGTGAATGTCCATTCTTGGGCTTAGATAGGAGGATTTTTGGGCACTCTATTGGGATTTCCTTTCCAAACTCTACAATGGTTGATTATTAGAGAAATCACAAGTCATAAGAGGATGAATAAGGAAACATGAATAGGGAGGGCAGATTGAAGTACCCCCCTAGGTAGACCACCCTATGTTGAATGTCCAATGTGCCTGCCACTTGGGGCCAAGAGGGTGAGTGTTCGCTCTTGGGCTTAGTGTGAGGATTGCTTTGGGCCAACCTATCATGCTCCCTCATTCAAACCCTATTGTGATTGAATACTAAAAATGAATATAGATGTGATGTGACCTATCTAATGAATGATGATGATTATATAAATTTGTACTCGTATGTCCAATATTGTTTAATATGATTGCAGGATCTATTCCAGGCTTTTACCTTGCTAAAGACATTTATTGGTAAAGGCATAATTCTAATATAATGTTCCATTTCCTAGATTGCTTTATAATTTGCCCTGAATTCACAAAATCCAACTAAAATAAGGAACACAATATAGTTATAGATATAACCCTAACCTAGGAATAAGTTGAGATAAGCATGTCTTGGAACCTGCAACCAAATTAAATAATAATATGATCATAATACATCTAATACATTCATTTTTAGGGTTAAGAGAGAAATACACCTATAGCACAATTCTCATGGGCTCAACCATAATGAGGGTTGAGATAAGGACATGATGAGGTGCCCTAATTATCCCCGACCCTAGGCCCAAGTGTGGAAACTCTGTCCCCCTTGGCATCATCTAGTCTTTAACCATGCTCATGAGGTGGCGTGCCTAGCAAAGCCTGTACACCGTTCCCATTTATCAGGTTATCCTTCTCTCCTCTTATGATTGAGGATCCCTTTCTTAGTTACCTTAATAACTAACCCATATAGGCTCAAAGGGAAGATTTCAATAGGGTGCCCTTAACTCGACCCTAGGCCCAAGAGCGGAATCTCTCTCCCCCTTGGCCTCATGCAGTCCTTAACCGATCTCATGAGGTGGTGTACCTAGTGAGGCCTCACTATTCCCCCTCCTTACACTTCATTTCCTTCCCTAATATGGTTGATAAGTGCATGGATATTTAGATTCAAGCATATTTCTGATTGCATAAATATAAATTCATACATAAAAAATATTACTTCTTCATACCACAATAACCTAAAAGATTATAAAAGATCACCTTGCTATAGATATGATTGCATTTGCTTTTCATTCAATGCAAATATAATTCTGCTTTGATTACTGCCATAATCCTTAAATTTTGCTTAGAAGTCTGTTATATATATCCTCATAAGGCATTACTTGTACGGAAAGAAGCATTGCAAAGTCAAAAGGGGCCGACTGAGTAGAAGAAAGAACTAAACATTATCTATGCTAGTCAGCCCATTTGCTGTTTAAATCAAATTTAAATTATTTTTGCTTTAACGTTGACTCCCTTTTGAGACAAAGGGTGTGTATTTAAGGTGTGATTACCTTTAAGCAGGGGATCATCAAAAAAAAAATGATAGGCTGCAAATACAGAAGACTGGTGCAGCTATCTCATTATTTAAAAAAGTGGTAATCTCATCATCAATTAAGAAGTGGTCTCCATAATAATTAAGACTGAATTCAATTTATTAACAGCAGCAATTAGTTTATCTTAAAACCAATTCTAATTAGCCAGTTTCAACAAGTCACTGTTGAACACACGCCGGATGCTACGGGGGGGATCAGCATAAACCAAAACTCTTAGATAATCAACCATCAATGTTATCCACCACGAAACTTATTAAGTAAACAATGAACTGAAATAATAACACATGAACACCAAGATATTTGTACATGGAAAATCCAAACTGGGAAAAACCTTGGTGAGCACTCACCCACAAAGATAAATCATTGATATATATATTCTGATTACAAAGATGGTAGAAGCTCAGTGCTCCGGGCTTGCAACTAGAGGCTCACTGCCAAATATAGATATGAGCTCACTGCTTCGGACTTGCAAACATAGGCTCACTACCAAGGTAGCAAGATACACAAAAGAACTTGTGCACCCAAGACTCACTATCCTAGGGACAAGGCACATACAGCTCTCCACAATAGATAAAGAAAAATTCTCCTGATAATGCAGTTGTCCTGCACAAAACTGTCAACCTCAACAACACACTATCTTTGTCTTTACTTTGCTGCCACAATCACAAAATTGTAGTCACATAAACTAAACTCTTCTCTTCTGAAACTCTGCTTATAGATCTTTACTTTCTCGCTCACAACTCTCTTACCTTTTGCCAAAGAACACACTGTACTTATATACAAGATAGGTCATTAGAATTACAAGGTTGGCCATGCCAAAAGAAAATTACAAGTTGGCCATGTCAAAAGCAAATTACAATAAGGTCCTATTGATGTGAGCTTTATGTCGCTGCAACATACAGAATCGAATACTTAGTATTCCAAATGAAACACCAAATCTCCAACTCTCTCTTGAATAAGGAAGCTCATATGCTAAACAATGTATCTGGATTGTGTGATCAAATGAGACAACCCCAAGATTCCTTCTTATTGTGGACATTCACTCAGTTATAATGATGTGATATGTTGGTTATCACAAAGGGACTTTCGTTGTTCAATCAATGGATATCAACCACTTCAAATACTTCCAACCAAACAAACTGCAAAGGAGAAGGGTGTAGAGAGCTATTCTACTCCTAAAATGCAGGAAATTGTGAATGTCTTTAGGACTCTACTAGACTTAGTTTAGCCATCGACATCAACCAAGATAGCGCAATCTCCTAAGATGGATGTAAGATGTTCAAACTATCACCATTCCATTAACACCATCCATCAATGCATATCAATGTACAAGCAATAATCGAAGTAAAGTTCATAAATGTGTCATTCGACCACGCAAGGCAAACTTACAATCAGCAAGCAGCTAGTGGTTTGGTCTAAACAAGTTCACCAAAAATGCATCCAAAATATCTTTCATTCAACTAAACACTATTTCTAACCAACATGGAATGAAATCCTACTCTAAGTGAGGAAATGTAGAAACCATGCACTACTACAAAGCAACACAAATAATCCACCATGAAGACCAACAATGAATTAGCAATTCCTTTGATAGCATTATGGCAACAATTTCAACAACTCTCCTCTCCTACTCTACTCTATCTCTAATGAGTTACAAATGAGAAGGCCTTGGCCTTTTATAGTTGTTCAATTACAATGAGTGTCCAAGATCGATTCAAGATCAAGGGCCAAGATTTATCCAATAATGCCCTAATCCAACTAATAGCTACAAGCATTAAATGCTTGTCCCATTATATCAAAGCACCACCTTGTGGGCCAATAAGAAAATTACAATGCCTTTGAGAGTCAATGAGGGTTAGCTACAGACATGATGTGGACTCCACATGTACACTTGGCATGATCTGATTGAATGTGTTTGGACATGTTCAACTGGAACCTTCTAATTGGTTGAAGATGGGTGGACACCACCTCAACATCCTATCTCATAGACTTGATCATCTTCTTGGTGATGAGAAAATATCTCTTGATACCCAACATTATCAAGCCTTCAATTGTGAGAGCTCAAGTTGTTGCATCTTCACAAATTTTCTCTTGGAAATCTTCTCATTGGACTTGTTTGTTCTTGAAATCTTGATTTCTTGGTCTTGATCTTTTTGGAGTGAGGAGATACTTCACGTACTTGGACCATCAAAATGAACTTGGATTTCCAAAGGAAATTCAAGTTTTGATAATTTTCTCCACTTGTAGACTTGCAAACTTTGTTCATTCTCCTTGCTCTTGATTTTGTTCTTTGAGTTTGCATCTTCAACCTCGAACAATCATTTTGCTTGAAGTCTTGAACTTGACCTCACCATAGTCCTCTTTGTCTGCTAGCATCTCTATATTCCACTTCACCTTGCAATACAAGAGGGGAAACTTGAATTAAATTCACGTAAACCAAAATCAAAACACTTTTAATCTTAAGAGATTTGCAATTTAAAATTTTCTAAATCTGATTTGCCTTGATAAATTTCTGAGTTTTACTCCTAGAATTCAATTGAGCTTGGATGTTACATCAAGTTGGCTGACTTGCATAAGTGATTTTCATCAATTTTGGAAGATAAATCTAGGTGCAAGGTCGAATTGGTTGAGTCTTAGAGGCTGACGGGAATCGGGGGCATGAAGTCTAAATTTGGGACTTGGAGTGGTCGGATTCCGACCTCTCCAACTTCCAACCTCCTTCAACCTTAATTCTGTTTCCATATGCCTTCTTCATTTTTTAACTGAAATCCACTGATTTGGATGGATTCTCAGCCTAAAATCTGAGATTGAATCATGAACCCTTACAGGCCTGAGGTCTGATTTTGCATTTTCTCCATGAAGGGAGTTGATTTTTATCCTTTTAGATCTAACTTTCACAGCAAAAAGTTGTAGTGGCACCTCAAAACAATCAGATTCATGAAAGCAGTGACTGTGGCGTTAAAATTTCATCAAGTTAAAAGGGCGGAAATTTGAGGTGTGAAATCCTAATTTGGGACTTGGAGTGGTCGGATTCCGACCTCTCCAAGTTCCAACCTCACTCAGCAAAAATTATTTCCATTTGCTTCCTTGCTCAAATGAATTCGTTTCCTTCCGTCCCCTTGGCACTTTCAGATATGGAACTTCATCTTAATCATCATTTTGCATGAAAACTCGGGCCTCAAGCACAAATTCCTCAAAATTTGGGTTGTTATCCTCCATTTCTTCACATAAAGGAAGTGGATTTCACATCATTTCTAATCCAATTTCATAGCTGAAGGTTGTGGAAATGATTTGAAATGATCATATTGGTGTAGGCGATTATCATGACCTGGAAATGCCATTAAATCACAAGGGCGGAATTTGGGAGGGTGTCCTGCCTGGGACATGAGGTAGTCGGATTCCGACCAATCCATGTCCCAGCTGGGACATGAGGTGGTCAAATTCCGACCACTCGATGTCCCAAATGTCAAGTCATTTTTCAAACAGATTTTTCTTCCTTCTACTTCGTTTTGAATCTCATTCTTTAACCCACTTTGGCAGATTGCACCTGATTTGCAATAATTAATGATCAACCTTGTCAAAAATTAGATTTTCTTCACTTTTTAGCTTCAAAATCTTAGTCACCCAGCTTGAAACTTTGTCTGATTTTCACTTCTCTTCCTTCATTTCTATCCATTTAAGCTCAAACTCCACCCAATGCTTGCTCGAACTGCTTTAACTCTAAGGCAGAAATCTGGGGGTCCATGTCCAAGATTGTGGATATGAGGTCAAAATTTCGGGTGTGGAAGTCCGAGGTGAGACATGAGATAGTCGGGATCCGACCTGCCAATGTTCCAGCCTGGACATGGGGTGGCTGGAATCCAACCTCTCCATGTTCCAAGCACTAAGTCTTTCCCATGACTTCATAGTTCATACTACCTTTTTTCCTTCAAAACGACTTTCCTTTCAACTTCTCTCTATGATTCTCAGCTTCATTTTCATTTCAAACTCTTCTTCATGATCAAATTGCAATAGTTTTCTCCTCCATTCTCACGTCCTCATCATAGTTCTGCCAAAATAAGACTTCAATTGGGGAATAATTCTGATTTTCACCTTGGAATGCTTGTTCCTAATCACCAAAATGTTGAAGGGACTGAAATTTACCTAAGGCAAGAGGTCGGCATTTTGGGGTTTGATGTTCCACTTGGGACATAGGGTGGTTTGAATCTGACCTCTCCATGCTCCAGCTTGGACATGGGGTGGTCAGAATCCGACATCTCATCACTAGTAACCTCAAGGTCAAGTCGACGGTCCCATATTAGATCCTCTTGGCGGAGGCTGGTATGTTTTTGATTGAAGCCTCAGCAATTATTCGATTGCTATGCTACTTCAAAAAAATGAGTAATATGGATATGCATCGTTGGCCTAGGATGATAGTGGCGGATGAGTTAGAACTGAGGAAAAAGACGTGGAAGAAACAAAATGGCAAGTGGTTAAACAAATGGAACATAAACCCCCACGAGTGCCCAAACACTAATATAGAGATAAAAAAGTGGGTGTTGGAGAAATTCAAAACTGCCATGTGGACAAAACAGAAAGGTAGAAAAAAAGCTTACTATGTCAAAGAATTTAACCCCAAGTGGGACCATGGCGATAAAGAATAATTAGGTTCACAATTAAAGGCAAGGCAAAAATTCTGATGGCTCAGTTGAGGACCAGCTCTCATCATTTACAATGCGAAACTGTTAAAATGGTAAGTTCCCAAAGAGATGTGGGAAGAAAGAACCTGTAATTTTTGCAGCAGAGGGGTGGTTGAAACGGAGTGGCATTTTATCAAGGAATATGCAGCTTATGAGGATATTTGCAGTCATTATGAAGACAACTTATAGGTAAACAATTTGAATGAACTTTTTGAAGACGCAAACTTACACAAGACGGCTACTTTCCTAACGAGGATCCACAATAAAAGGGTCTACTTGGAGAAACTTCAGCAAACAGGTTAAATGGTTCTATCTTGGTCCCTTAGACCGCTAGTCTCGTGGACGTTATTAAAATTCCTTCATTCATTCACTCATTCATTCATTCACCCCATCCTAGGATTACTTTAATGCGCATTTTCTTGCTTCATTTTCACTCAAATTTCATCTCAACACTTCCTTTCCCGATCAAATTGCAAAGATTGTGATAAGTTTGATGTTGTTTTTCATTGAGAAATTTACCTTTTAGTTGCATCAAATCTAATCATACTTGGAAGAAAACAGATTTTTTGACCTTGATTCCACCTATTTCCAATGCCCCCCAAGCCCGTGAAATGGCAATTATACTTCAATATGAGGGCAGGAATTTGGGGCTGCCAACCACGAATGGGAACATGAGAGGGTCAAAATCCGACCTCTCTATGTTCCAAGCAATAAGTACTAAGGTTTGGGGCTTGAAGTTTCACCATTTCTTTGCAATTTCATTCTCATTTCTTCTTCATTTGTCGTTCGTCCAAATCTCCCAAAGCCTCATGTTTTTCACTTCTCATAGTTGCATCAAGTTGACTTCTCCTTTTGTAATTATCTTGATTCATCTTTGTCCTGGTTTCAAACCGATTAAGCACTCTCAACAGGGCGGAGTGTTTTATATAAAATATAACATTTAAGTATAAATTACTTATACTTTAAGTTATATTTTATACAAATATTGTCAAGATGTTTGAGAGTGGTTTCACATTAAGGAGTTATAATAAAGATTTCAGATTTTGGGAGATTCTAAAAAATTCCAGACTCAGCCAAATTTTAGGAATTAACACGCCTCCATCAGTGTTATCTCCCACTACTTTTCTTGACTTTCCAAGATAAATTTGATATTGGAACAAGAACTTTCCCAGAATTCTAATTCATTTCATCACAAATCTCTTAACTCCAATTCCACATCCTTGACTAAAGCTCTCACTCATATCCCTGACTGACTTGACTACCTAGCGAGCCAAAGTTGCTCAAACTCATCTCACAGACTCGGAGACTTGAAAATTGCCACTAAACCAAGACTACTTAAGACAACTACCTAATTGCCAAGTGAAAAGCGGGGGTCCCCATTTGCAATGGGACGATGGTGTGAAAACCTCACAACAGGTCCAATGCCAAAAGCATCTGAACCAAAACATAGGTCACACAAAACATGAACCCATCCAAATAAGAGATAATCATTAAATGCAATACCTAGACCAAAAACATGAAGCGTGATCTACTCCAGGAGAGAGAGGGACCATGAAAACGTTACACATTGCCCAAAACCAGATCCGCAATCACTGAAACAACTTCCATAGTCATCTCAAACGTGTAGCATCACATTGCCCAAATAACCACATCACTTGGCAGTTGTCTCTGGACCTCCACACACTACGATGAGATCCAAACTCCACGTCAGATGCCATATCACTTGCTAGTTGTCCACGTCAGAAACCATCACAACACATTTCTGAACAAAAACACAAACTGATCATAACAGCATCACTTGGTAACAGTTTCTGAATCACTAGGAACTGTTTCCAGATCACAAGGAAACGCCACAACCAAAACCCGAACACAATACAAATCACACCTGCACATCTACAACCTATATTTCCGGAGCGGAAACCTTCCAGAAAACACAACTGAACAACTGTCATATGCAATTGTATATCTGTCACTGAACCATTGATTTCTGAACCAAGGAATATAACACTAAAGTACTGACAAACATCGTTCTCGCGTGATCACCAAAATACATACACCTATCTTCCATTGTTTTGTAGCACTATATGTCCAACACGCAACCTTACTTCTTTCGGACCAACTTCCTTCTTCTGGACAAACAGGTAAACCAAACATATCTTCAACAAATACCTCTGGACCACAATGTTTGACATCAATGACAACTAGACAACCAAACATATATTTCCAACAGTCACGAGTTAGGAAAAGGCAGCAGGCATTGGAAGAGATGTCTCCTTTGGCAAGGTGGTGAACTTTGCAAAGGGATGCGTCCACCCATCCCACTTAAAAGATATATAAGGCAAGTCCTCATTTGAGGAAGGCATGGAACCATCAAGGAAAGCAATTCAATTAGCATTAGTGCTCAAAAAGAGCAGATCAGTTCATAAGATATCAGCGATCAGGCACTTAGATCAGATAAGAAATTACTATTAATTGCAGGCAATAGCACTCTTGTTCATTTGTGTGTTTGTTATGTATGCTTAGTATATGCAATGTGGATAAATGTTATCTTATATGTCTATGCTCTTTAATTATATCTTACCAGATGTTAATAAACTTGTTATATTTCTTAATTCATCCCCAGAAGCAATCATACAGGAATGGAAGGAAATATATTAGGGAGAGGAGATAAACATTGGTTCCCCAGAATTAAGCAGTCAACCCCAAGGGATGGAATTCCTGTCACTTGTGGGCCAAGGGGTGAGTTGTCTTGGTCAAGCATTGTGCACTCTTGGGCTTAATTGGGATGAACAGTCTTCCTCTATGACCTGGGTTCCCTCGAAGTAAGTAGACCACCCCAAGGGATGGAATCATCACAAGATGTTCCTGCTGCTTGTGGGTCAAGGGCCAAGGTGTCTTGGTCAGGCATTGCACACTCTTGGGCTTAATTGGGCTGAACAATAACCGAGCACCCTTTATGGATTTCATCTCCAAACTCTAAATATGATTAATTATGGGAAATGGAACCATGGATGGTTATTGCATGATTTATCTAAATAGAATAAGATAATTACTGTTATGTATGTGCTTATTATTGTTGATTAGGATCCCTGACCCTAAATAAAAACAATTGGTCTTATGAATTATAATATAAATATTGTCTAATATGGTTGAGGGATCTAAACCAGAAATTATGTTGATAACTATATTACATTCCTTATTTCAATTAAATTTTGTGATTTTAGGGCAAGATCCAAGATCCTCCTAAAAGGGGGCATTACAATGATAGAAGCAATCTACAATGATTCTCATTGATACTTTATTGAAACCATAAAAGATATCCAACAACAGTAGCTCTGCAAGCATTATTTTCTGAAACCACCATGTCAACTTTATTTCAAGTATTGAACACCTGCCTACAGAAGAAATTGTTGTTAAAGTAGTAGCAAGCCAACTAGAACTGGGTACTTGAAAGTTAAAACCACCTTCTGACCAAGCCACAATTATGAATGTATTGGCCCTATGCCATCATCGAAGCTATAATATCGTTAATCCCTTGTATCTTTTCTAGGCATAGTTATATGAGTTAGAAAGATTACTACAAGTTGTATGTTTAGTCAAAATTGTTATATCGGTTAGAAAGATAAGTACAAATATTATAATATCCTCAGAAAGTAGAAGGGTCTTGAGTAACGCAAATGGCATACCATAAACTAATAATGCTCTTAACTAGAGTCTAGCAGTTATAACTGCCTTTTGGAACATCCTTTGCAAGACTCAAGAAATATGGAATCTAATGATTAATTTTGATTCTCTGCTATATAATGAAACTAAAGAAAGATCATTAGGGCTGTTTGCATCATAAGTATAAAATTGAACCTATCCTCCATTTAAGGAAATTCACGTGAACGACTTCAACCATTCCATGTTTGGCATCAATCATACATGAAATTCAATTCCTCGTTATGTAATGAACATTTTGAGAATTAATTCATTTGGAACAGAAAGTAAAATATATTGATTGTACTGATTAATAATGTTTTGCGGAGATTATGATACTGACTGTGAATTGCTTCCTGAAATCAGCACAGAAACTTTTTGAAGCAAAACAGAATTAAAGGTTGCAGTTTTCTTCCAAAAGCATGCACAAAAATGCTTTCAAGTTTCCCCTAGCATCTGCCCTAGCAAGTTAAACATCTTATATATGTAACCCTATGTAAAGCTAAGGGTATCTCTTAAGGATGCATTCTGGAAAGGGCACGTGTTAAAATAAGCCTTTGAGATTGTTATAGATGTGTACACAGCTCAAACTGGCCATGAGAGCCGTCCCAGTAACATGCAGTTTAGGTCCTTAAAAATCATCAGCATGGGCACCCCCAACAATTCTATGGCACATTATACATGCACGTAGCAAGCATGGAAATCTTGCTGTCTCCTATTTCGGCCTTAAACATTTGGCTTAATGGATATCTTTACGCAGGTTTATGCACAGGTAGTGGATAGTTGCTTTTATGGATGTGAAAGGCACAAAAAAGATTGCATATGTAAGACCAGCTACACATGAGGACTGTCATGCCTAGATTGGAGGAAATTAATGTATGATCAAGTTGGCATTTACCTTTTATTAGCTTTGATAAGGGAACTCAAAGTCATTACGATGAATTATGATAGACGGGTTGAGCTACAAATAAGATGCTTCTAGTTTAATGATTATAGTGGTAATCTAAAATGCTGGTTCAGATACACATTTGGAGTTCTGTTAGGCCGGTACAGCAATTTTCCCCCATGTATGGCCATACCATATTCATATATATCCATATATAATTGATTATTTTGCAAGAGGAAGTGTACAGAATTGAAAGCATTTCATATTGATAAAGATAATTGATAATTGAAAAGAGATCAAATCCTAAGTCGATACAATAATTATTATGGTAAAATAATGAATGTGTTATTAAACAAAGATCAAGAATGATCTATATATATAAGTGTACAAGAGAATGTTTCTATAACGAACAGAGAGAGAATATAGAAATATAGAAGAAGAGTGACCATTAGAATAGAAACAAATCCACGGAAGAGAGAGAAACATAAATAGAGAGATATTTAACTCTAATACCCTCCCTTAATGGTCAATCTAACTTCAAAACAAAAGTCTGCAAGTGAATCCTCAAAAGGCGCCATGAGAAGTATAAAAACCTTGCAAAAATCGCAGTAAAAAACTCCGTTGCACACGGAAGAACTGAGACTCAGTAGTCACGATTTTTGTGGTGAAAAACCGGAAAAACCAGACACGATTTTTGAGGTGAAAAATAAATCAAAACCATCTAAGACCCTCCCTGCTTCTAGGTGTGGTAAATCTTGTCGTGAAATATTGGACTGCCTTCCAACATAATGTTGGTGAGGGATGCCATTAAAAATTTGGCGGTGAATGAATCCAAAGCACAGATTCCAAGGTAGATTGACGGAAGACCCAGAAGAAAGCTTGAAAAACCTAGAAGGAATCTAAAGTCAAATTTTAAATCCGCTGGCACAGAAATCGAGGCACCCAGAAAATTTTGAATATAACCCAATTGAGGGTTTGAAAAACCCACCAAAAATCTGCAAGAAAAATAATTTTTCAACTGAAATTGAAGGGTCAAAACCCTAGTCGAAAGTGCAGAAACCCTAGGCAATCATTAATGGACCCAAAACTATGTGCAGGAAAAAATGAGCCGCTGGAAGATTCGTGGGGTAGCAGATAAATTTTGAAAAAATTAACAATCTTGAATAATTTCAAAAAAGAAATTATATTAATTTTTCAAAAATTAATAATGAACACAAGAGCCAGAAAAAAGAACTGAAACTATTTCGAAAATTTCCATTCAATAGAGGATTACAAAATTTTTGAAAAGTTAACATATAGCTCTAGTACCATATTATGGTAAAATAATGAATGTGTTATTAAACAGAGATCAAGAATGATCTATATATACAAGTGTAAAAGAGAATGTTTCTATAACGAACAGAGAGAGAAATAGAAACATTTTGAAGAGAGAAATAGAAATAAAAGGAAGTTTCCATATTGAACAGAGAGAGAAATAGAAACATTCTGAAGAGAGAAATAGAAATAAAAGGAAGTTTCCATATTGAACAGAGAGAGAATATAGAAACATGGAAGAAGAGTGACCATTAGAATAAAAACAAATCTACGGAAGAGAGAAACATAAATAGAGAGATATTTAACTCTAATAAGAATAATAAAAAGTGTCCAACAAGAATACAAAAAAGATATTTTAAAAGTCAAAATAATTATTTTTTAGAGACAACTATGCAAATTATTTCACAAATCTGAAATTCACACACAAAATAAACAACGTAGTTGCTAGATGTTTACTCCCACAGAGCTAAAAGGACTACTAGACCAACCAAATCAAAAGTCCACTCATACAATGAAAGTATATCCCTATATTTATGTCTCCAGCATTACACATACCATCATAAAACTAGGCGCAAACAAACACCCACAAACAACCTACATCTCTACGACCACAGGCACTACATTCCTAAAAGCAGCTGAAACAATTTGACCCTACATAAGCTTTTGCGCCTTGATTGTTTTGGGAAGGACCACAAACATACTGAGACGATGTTATCAGATCACAAGAATGAGGCTGGGCAGTACTTCCCCGTCAGATCTGCTCAACTTGTTCTACCACAGAGGACAGAAAACAGCTGCTCTTCAAAATGAAGCAGCAGCAGATTAAGGCAGGCTGAATTCAGTGATGACCAGAGATGTATTGAAATACACATGCACTTGCATAGCTATCTCATCCTCTGAATTCTATGACTCAATCTCCTTTGATAAGAGCATGACCTTCCCCTGCCAAACCCAGGCTCTTTCCTGTCCCATATGGTGAAGGGGGTGAAAAGTGCAGTACCTAGTAACGTAGGTGTTAAAAAAGCGCAAGCAGTGTCAACTGTAGAACAAAACTGTTAGTGAAGGTTTGAGATGGTCATGGTTATTTCCTTACGGTGTGATATGGAGAGGGATGCGAAAGAAATTACTAAAGATCATATGTCCCCTATGCCTATATAGGCTTGCACTGCATAATTGCTCTGTCTTGTTATATAACTCACATTATTATTGTGCTCTATAACAAGTGTTTCCCAGAACTGCAATGTCTGCGCACTAAAGATGAGCCATTCCTCGTATAATGCAATCTAGGCTAGATAAAAGGTTGAATTAACCATTTCTAAAGGTAAGTTTCTCAAAGTATGGGCAACCAGTTCATTAACAAAAGTAGTCACATAAAAATTTTATACATTAAATAAGATTATTGAAAATATCACTTTTTCTAAGCATTCATATGTCAAACTCAAAGCTAGAAAATATTTACATTAATGCATTGATTAAATATATAATTTGTGCCTGGATAGATAAGAAATTCTGAAAATTCCAATAAAGAGTTGAACAGCTTTACATTTAAGTTAACTGACCTGATAAAGGAGGAACACCCATCTCGACTCCCATTTGAACAAGGGCAGACCGAAGCTCATTTCTGCTAAGCTTGCCACTATCATCTGTATCTAAATCTGTAAACAAATTTTCTGCTAACATCGCAAAATCATCTTCATCCTCTAGAAACAGCCTTATAACACTCCCATCCAAAATAGACACGACCAATGGGTCATCTGCATTGAAAATGTCCTGTAAATTAAGTCATGGATTGGAAGAATTCTCAGTTCAAGACCTCTTACAGCATATTGACTGAATAAGGATGGAAAAAAGTACAAGAACACTTAGATTATTTAGGTCAAAATATGTAAATGATAATATATCTTACACAAATTTTTGTTGTAAACTTCATAGCAAATATATTATACATTGAAAAACTCTACAAAGCCAGTTCATTTTATTATCAATTCGATAAATTTGTTTCTTTCAACAGACTACAAAAGAATTTAAAACTAATTTAAATCTCTGATTACGATGTTAGTGAGCTCATTTGAGATCAAAGTTGGTTAATTTCAATCAAGAGCTTTAAACCTGCGACATAAAAGAGTTTTACTAGCATTCTACTCCATGGGCCTTTTGAAATTTATCTTGTGGTAACAGTTTTATATTAAATTTCAAAGAGACACAATTAGACATGCATATAAATATTACTCTCCAAAATGTAGAATTGGATCCTGCAACTTATGAATATGAGATGCCTTCATTTTCCAGTTCATTAAGTTTCCGTCCCCAGCTATTACTTGAAGGAATGGATAGCAACTAGTATAGTTATCTTAGGTACATCTACCCAAAAAATGCCAAGCAATATCAGTTTCGAATGATTTTATTTACTTAAGAGTTATTAATTTATTTTAATTTTACTTTAGAGCTACTTTATTTACTACTTACATCCATGGAGGCATGAATTTTGACATTTACTTAAGAATTATTTTGTTTTATCTATATTTTTCACTTTATTTTATTTTAAGAGAGCTTTACTTTTGTATGTAACTTTTAAATTTAATTTTGGAAAAGCAATTAGTTTGTTTTGTTTTTACTATGATATATTTACTTTATATTATGTTTATTGTTAAATATTAATACTTTGATGTGTAAATGGCCATCAAATTTTAGGTAGGAAGTAAAGAATTTTTATTTTCAAGGTCACGAAATGATACTCTGCCGCTTGCTTGCACTGTAGAACTCCTCTCGGCATTAATAGACAAAACGAAATGAAACCACTGGTACCATAATTTCTTCTTGAGGATACTTCATCATTTTTTCTTATCCTGGACCGACCAAAACATAGAGAGCATCATGGTAGGAAAACCAGTTAGTTGACATTATCGGCATATATTTGCTCCTAATACCCAGGCAATTAATCAGCTCTGCCAAAACTCTCTATTAGGAGACTATTACTCTCTGAATATTCCCTAGTTATTCACCCAATGTCTATAATTGAGATACAGGTATTGCAGAACATATTCAGAAGTATGTAAACTATCATATAAGGTGTTTTTTAAGGGAAGAATTGCAACTTCAATCATTTGGTCCTTTGGTTAAGCAACCCTTGATTCTTCACATTAATTATATGTTTTCCCTCTAAAGAATCAATCTAGTTCTGTTTATCTGCTCTTCCTGTGGACTGGAATAAGGATAATCTTACAGAAATTGCTAAGTGCATTAATGAATATTTGCAATTAGTACTTTTGAATAATACCATGCATGCAATCAGTAATATTTGGGTTAAAGATATTGTAAAGCATTTACTGGAAAAGATGCTCCGAAAGCTTTCTAAAGATCAAACAAGTGAAAAAGGAATCTCTCCCCTCCACTTACTCCTGCACAGTGCATGCAAGAGTCTTCTGAAAAAGATGCTCTGAAAGCTTTCTGATTATCAGGTAACTGAAAAAGGAATCTTTTCCCTCCACTTCTCCTGCACAGTGCATGCAAGGGTTGTTCCGCTAGAGTACACTGATAATCATAATGGGCAGTTTTCCATCACCTATGAAACTCTATAGAGATTAGACTGCCTCCTAGAATTGTCCAGCCCATTAGTCCTGCACTTTCTCTGACAAGCATTCACAAATCCAGCATTGGAAATCCTATAGTGATCTATGACAATATTATTGGCTACTCTAAAATATCTCTAAAAAGTGACACCTAAGAATTTTGCTTTTGACCCCAGGTGGTCTTCATTTGTTTCTACTGCTTTGCAGGCTCTTCTCTATCATCAATTTACAATTGACTATTTTTGGGTTATTCTAAGTTAATCCATGTGTGTATTTTCAGACTTTTCTTGCTCCTTTTTTGGTCCACTAATATAATTTCATTCTTTCTTTCTCATGTATGTGATAAGAACTAGGTCTAATATTTGGTTTTCAATCTTTGGTCTCCAATTATGTTCTGGCCTTCAAAAATACAAAAAATAGTTTACAGTTTGTTATTGAAGTCTATTGTAAAATATTTAAGTAAATTGCTATGTTGCATGGGTACTCGTACCCATACCCCTGGTACGCATACCAGGTACGGGTACACATACCCAAGTACCGGGTACTCAGTGGGTACTCGGTGGAGAGCATCATAGCTAAGGACCTTGATTAAGATTTTTGATTTTTGTTTCAGTTTTTTGTTTCGTATCAGCTTGCTGTTTATCAAGCTTAATTCATATGTAATCAGTTTGAAACTTTGATACAATACTGATTAATAGTAAACTTTATCATTGTTCAAGCCAGAAGTTTAACATTTGCAATATGTCATTGTTATATGATTTAT
>MU223436.1:2047306-2058241 GCA_018584345.1 Thuja plicata | reverse complement strand
TTTGAAAACTCATTGTCATGACTCATATTTTCAGATTTTCTATAAAATATTAAATTATATCAAGAAAAAGTTTTGACGTATCCAAGTACCCCCGTCCCCTATTTTAAAAAATAGTCGTACCCGTACCCATACCCAAAGCACCCAAGCACCCCCGTCCCCGTGCAACCTTGGTAAATTGTCCTCATGTATTAACACGGTACTGTTCCATGGTCATATTATATTTCCTTCTTCTAATCAATTAGAATTAGTGTTACCACTAGTGAACCTAGAAACTCATGTTCCCAATCAGTATACAATCATGTACAATATTTTGGTACTGTGCACCTTATAATATAATCTCTTACAGTTTTATCCCAATATATAAAAATGGCCCACAGCCAAAAGGCAATCACAATGGTTTCAGCATAGAAAAAGGCCAACAATTTCCTCAAGATGCTAAAAACGAGGCAATCTTTCCAAGCATAGTTGTTAGTATTGAAGATGACTTGACAGTTGCCTCCCTTCATGATTGTGCACTAATTGGGAATTCAAAGGAGAGAAACCGCAAGAAATTGCATAACAGAAGGGGCGTTGGTGAAATGGAAAAACAAGCACTCATTCAGTTTTCTGACCAAAGGTTTCTTAACTGTCACTTTCCTATCCAAAGCAGACTGAGATTTTGTCCTCCATTATGTGCCTATGCAAAATTGGTGCCATAATTTTAATACTCTAACTTGCTCTCCACAAAGCAATCCATGTTGGATACTGCTATACAATTTACCATTGGAATATTGGTCCTCAGAAAGACTAACAAAGATTGGTAACAGCATGGGATACACGGGTTCTATCAACATGGAGTTGCTGGACTTATATAGATTGTTCCCATTTTTGACATTCCAAAGGAAATTTTTCTCTCTTCCCCAGCTAGGAAATGGTTCCAATAGGTGGAGGTGGAGGAAACAAAATTCTTTTGTTTGAATTAATTAAAGAAGTCGTACCCATTCGGAATTGCCCTAAAAAGTCACAATATAGCAAATTGGAAATGGGTTGAACTTGAAATGGGTGGCTAAGAGGAAATAGATTGAGATGAGGTGGAAATCAATTCTGAAAAAAATCTAGGTAATTCTTTTGATCCGAGAAAACAAAATACAGTTATGGAGGAATCTTCAAAGATGGCGATCATCCCTTTCAACAACCACCGTCAAGAGGAAGATGATCAGATGTGTGATGATAATGATTCAGATTGTTTGATAAGTTCAGAAAATGAAGCAAATGATGAGTTAGCCCATCATTCACCTTCGATGCATAAGTCAATCTGCTTCAAAATTGCTTAATGCAAACATGGAGTCTAGGAAGAAGTGTGCGAGGAAAATATCAAACAGAATAGAGAAGAAAATGCTTTGCAAAGGGACAATCTACTTTAAATGAATGCAAGCTGAAACCTCGGAGGAAAACCTCCCTTAGAGAGCAATGAAGATTGCTACCTAGAATGTTAGGGGCTTGATCACCAAGCACTAATTTGATAATTTGTTTGCTGGCTTAATTTGCTGCAAGAAACAAAATTGAAGGAATCCAAAGCAATTTGTTAATCTATCATTGCAAAGGTCAGAAAGGTTTTAGTGTGAGAGGTAGTGAAAGCGGATAGGGATCTTGAAGTCCTTTGAAGACCAAACCGTGTCTTTGTGGAATTGCTCCTTTCTCCCACAAACTGGATGTTCTCTAAGATAAGAAGTCTCTTTTGTAATTTGTCTTTTTGTTTGGTGAATGTGTATGGCCCCACAAGGACAAAGGACAAAAGACAAGTTTCGAATGAGATCCAGTCTCTATTTCTTCCCCAATTGGATGGAAATTTTGTCATTAGAGAGAACTCTAATGCTGTTCTTTCTCTAGCAGAAAAAATTGGTGGCCTCTCATGATCTTCTCAAACTGAACTCAATTTCCGAATATTTGTCACGGATTCGAAAATTAATAGATGTGGAGCCTAAAAATAGTGTATTTACTATGACTAATAGGAGGGATAGTTCACCAATATTTCCAAACAACTTGACAGGTTTTTTCAGTCTACTAATTGGTTACAATCCCCATTTCTTTTATAATTCTTCAGTTTCTGATTTCTAGTTCAAAAAACTACACTGTAAATCTTTCAATTTTGGAGGATAAGCAACCCCTCAGCTGTTTGTTCAAGTTCGAGCGAATGTGGTTTAAAAGGGATGATTTGATAAAGGCTAAAAGTAACAATTCCAAAGGTATTTATCTTCACCAAAAAACTGTCACCTCAAAAATCTTCAAAGAAAAGAAAACAACAAAACTAGAACTGGAAGAGCTAAATCAAAGGATCATTGTCATGTCCCCTTCTTCAAATAGGATATAAAAAATACAAAAGAATAAAATTATAAATTACCAAATATTAGTTAAGCTAAACAAATGGTCAAAAGGCATGAATGGAAAAGTTGTATCTCCCTCAAATGAGAGGTATAAAAGGGAGAGAAGAGAAGTTCATTTGAGGGGGAGAGGGAAGGAGGAAGAAAGAGTGAAGCATAAAAATTAAGGAAAGATTAAGGGAAGTAAATAAGTGACTTTCAAAAGGTGAAGGGTGGTAATTGAGAAAGGGTGTGACCATTGAAAAAGGCAGACATAGTAAAGAGGTGTGACCCTTCCTCACAAAAGATATAAAGGGGAGGAAGGACCAAATGGAGTGAAAGAAAGGGAGTAGAGGAGATCTAGAGCAGATTTAGAGCAGAACTATAAGGAGGGATCTGAAATAAGAATTGAGAAGGAAAGAAAGAAATAAGATATGAGATCTAGAAAAACAGGTTACGTGCAGATTTGGAAAGCAGTAAAGACAGATTTGAGAAGTGAGAGTTAGGTGAAGATTAAATAAGAAGGGCAAGGGGCGGCAGTTGTTGTCAAACAGATGTATCTTATTCATAACCAATAGGTGTGACCCTTTGAAGGGCATTAACAAATGAAAGGGTGTGAGTCCCTACACTCAAAGGAGATATAAATAGAAGAACTTCAGTTAAGAAGGACATCCAAGGGAGACGTATTTGGAGAATTGTTATTTATTCTCAAAAGCCACAATGAAAGGTGGTGACTTAAACCATATGAAAGGTGGTGACCCTTTTACCAAGAAAGTATAAAGGGGAACTCATTCCAAGCATTAAAGGACCACCTGTCAATCATCCCTCATGAATCTATGAAGACAAATCCGTCATTCATCCACCAATCATTAATCCCTCATGATATAAATCAATCAGCAAGATCAAACAAAAAATCAACAAATCCATATCAATCATCACTTTGCCTTGGGATGAAGGAAGCAAACAATTCAGCAATCAAGCATCAGTCTATTAAATCAACAATCACCTAATCATCACCAATCAATACCTTAAATCATCAGATCAAAGGAATTCATTCATTCAATCAATCAATCGTCAAATTGGAATATGATTTACTATATGATCTCTCATTTATTAACTGTCGTGACCCCGACCGGAATCTAATCAGAAATTGTCTCACGGTAGTGAGATGTCACAATTTTTGTTGCACCCCTCAATAAATACATCACTGTCCAAGTGAAATGCAATCTTCTAACACCCAAGTCTAAGTAAGAGTTCTACAATTTAAGATTAACTCGGGACTTCCACCGCAATATATTTCCACCAAGTCTTAAATCTTCAAAGCCCAATTAAAGATATTGATCCAACGAAGTTGACTAATCACTGATTAGTCTTGACCATCGACAGTCAAAGATATTCATAACAGATTAAGAGCGGCAGCAAATAACTAATCATTTATTCATCACAAATTGGTAAACAAGGAATTATTAAATACAAAGGCAACGATTAGTTCAGGATTAGCAAATAATAAGTGTGAAAGGAACCAATTATTATGAGGAGGTAGGTGTGCTGGGACAAATTGAAATGATCTTTTGTGAAAGGACGACTCCAAAGATAACACAATTCAAAAAGAATAATGATATCGAATGGGATAAGAGATAAAATCATGGGAAGTAAAGGAAAAATAGAAAGGGATTAAGAATAGATTTCAGTTTAGATCTGCAATCTGGGTGTGCACTGTGAAGCATTGTGTGGTATAATCTTACATGTGAATGCTGTTTATGACTGTTTTTACTGAATTAAATATGTGGCCAGAATTATGATGTTGAGTGTTGTTTATACTTAAATGCTTATACAGATGTGTATATAGATAGTCTTAATATCATTGATTATATATCTTGCTTTACTATTTCAAGAGTATAATCCTGGTATGTGACAACTTACTGATAGATATACATATAGAATTATATACATCTGCATGTCTGTGATCTGCATTTCATCTGCTGACTCTTGAATGTTGTAATATAGAGTTATGTGTGAAATATCATGTATGCCTTCTCACTGTTGCAATTGGCCATGTTAGGGGGAACTGACGTAGTCATCGTTGGGAGAACAGTGATGTACCTTTTAAGCACCTCACCTCATGGTTATGACCGGGGAGTCTCCATGGGGACAAAGGGGGGCAAAGTGGACTGCCTTTGGGCTTAGGAAGGATAGACTTTCGGTGTGAATGATCCCCAGTCCTTACCATGGTAAATAGGTGTTCAATCATTTAAAGCCAAGCTAGGAGTGGCGAGATGAAGGAGAACAGTGATAGGACCCCGCACTAGGTAGTCCACCTCAAATGTATGGCACGGGCCACATGAGGCCAAGGGGGATGGTATTGTCTTCTCTTTAGCATAGGGTAGGAGATTTTTGGGGCACCTCATCAAATCACCCTACCTTAACACTTCTATGGTTGGACCAAATTAATGTTAATTTTAGCAATCTAGCGATTTGATCATATTTGTTTATAAAGAAGTCTAACTATGAATTATGATTATAAATTAGCCCTAACTGTGTTGCATTGCTTCAATCAAAGTGAAAGGTATCTCTTAAACCCTATTTGTTTGACAAAAATTGTGATCTAGGGCAAAATTTGGATACTCATAATTTGGGGACATAACAATCATTGCCTCTAAAATGTACCGGGTGGATTATACAAAAGAAAAAGACTTGATTGCAAAACATGAAGAGATCCTTACTAGAGAAGAGAACCTTTGGATATTCAAATTAACGGATACTTCGCTAGTAGAAGGGGATTTAAATACAAAAAATTTCTGTAATGCCTACAAGGTTAGAAAAGGGCAAAACAAGATTGTTTCGATCAAATCTTCTGATGAACATCTTGTAACTAATGGATAAGACATTCAAATAGAGGTTGTTTCATTTTTCAAGTATTTGTTGGCAATAGATGGTGCATCAAATGTTAAGGTTATGAATTATCTACTAAATAATATCCCATAGCTTGTTAAAGACAAAGATGAAATAATGCCCATGGCTCCCCATTCTAAAGACAAAGTGAAATGGGTGGTGTTTCAACTCCATATGAACAAGGCCCGTAGCCCAGATAGATTTCCTACAAGTTTCTACTGGAAGTGTTGGGCTATTATAGGGAGAGAGCTATGGGAGCTAGTGGAGGACTCAAGGAAGTTGAAGAAGATTCTAAAGGACCTAAACAATACACTCATTGCTCTCATCTCAAAGAAGCTGGAATGTGATTCTTTTGCAAACAATCGGCCTATCTCCTTATGCAACATTGTTTACCAAATAATCTCTAAGGTGATGGTGAACAGGCTGAAAGTTGTACTCCCCTATATCATTTCCTCTAAGCAAAGTGGCTTCATGCCTAGTAAGAACATTTTGGAAGCCATTTATTCAACAGTCAACACAAATCAAAAGAGCATGGTGATTGATTTGGACGTAGTAAGGCTTATGATCAAGTGATACTATTCTTCCTAATGAGAATTATAAAAGAGATTTGACTTTGAGCAAGGGTGCCTTGAGTGAGTTTCCACTTGCATTTCTACTCCAAGTTCTAGGTTTTAGTCAATGGGAACCCTTGCAATTTATTTGAAGCAACTAGAAGATTAAGCAAGGGAACTCGCTCTTCCCTTTTGTCTTCATGATTATGACAGAAGTGGTGGGATTAGCCAAAATCAAAACACAAATACCAAGCCACAAACCATTAGCAAACAAAGCCAAATGAATAAAGTCAATGAGTTGAGTAAAAGGTACAAACTAAGCTTGCATATATAGGCAATCAAGTGGAGTGAAAAGGTAAGAAACAACTACTGTCTACCCCTCCAAAAATGAGACACTTGTGAGCACACTTGACAAGTGTCAATGCAAGTGGGTAACGTATATGCATTAGATGTCTTATATGTCTCAACTCAATTAGGTGAGACAAAAGCCTAAAACGCCTAAGTAAACTTCAGCTTATGTGTGAATAGGTCTATGCTAATAAGAGATGTCCTAACTAGGTAGACAAAGACACTATTTACACTAACAAGAAGCACTTGGGAAAGCTATCAAAATGAAGGCTTCCATGGGCGAATGGCAAGGCATTCAAGTAGCGACAAATTCCAATCCCATTACTCACCAACAAATTGCAAATGACGCTAGCCTTTG
This sequence comes from Thuja plicata, assembly GCA_018584345.1. NCBI lineage: Eukaryota > Viridiplantae > Streptophyta > Pinopsida > Cupressales > Cupressaceae > Thuja > Thuja plicata. The sequence continues at coordinate 2,051,753 of MU223436.1, read as the reverse complement.
TGCAAAGGTTTGAATGGAGGAAGCCCTCAAGATCAAACCATCTTCCTAGTTTTATTTCCTCTTTGAACCAAATTGTTACTAGCAATAAGTAGAAAATATTCTTTTTGCATACTAAGGTGGTGACACAAAGGAGGATAACTAACTTTCTTGGGTTCAATAGCCACTACATCCAGAGTAAATACTTGGGCATTCCACTATTCAAAGGTTTCGTTAAGACAAGTTTGTATAATGACATTATAGGCATGTGCAAAACAAAATCAAATGTGTGGAAAGGCCACTAGTTATCAATGGTAGGAAGGATCCTCATGATAAAAGCAATTTTATCAACAATTCCTATTTACTTATTGTCTTGCCTCCAACTCACAAAGAATCCCGCTCATGACTTGGACGAGATAATAAAAAAAATTATGCGAAGGATCCAATGAAATTTAAAGGGTGTCATTTCTTAACTGGGATTTGATCAAAAATAAATCAAATGGAGGCACTAACATCTATTGATATATAACTAAACATAACAATAAGCTCAATGCAAAGCTAGTTTGGCAAATGTTTACTAGAATTCAAGGGATAGTGGTTTAAAGTGGGTGTGGAAGGATTTTAGTAGCACAACCATCTCTACTATGACCAAAATCATCTTCTAATTACCCAGTCCTAATAAAATTATATGAAGTGGTGCTAAATTTGGCTACCATTCAATCAAACATGGGTATTGGATCCAAAACATGCCAACCTCCGACACCTATTGGTCATTGGATCATTGTTGGCGTGTTGATGTGTTGCACAAAGTGAGGGCTTTTGTGTGGACTATGTTACACAAGCAGATTCTAATTAGTGATAGGCTACAAACCATTTGTATCATGCAAACTTCAAGGTGTACCCTGTGTATGAACACAAAAAAATCATGTAATCACTTGTTCCTTTCTTGTCCCTGCACCCACAATTGTTGGAATTGGTTTGTAAAGACTAAAGAGGCTAGGTTGGGTAGCGACTCTCCAAAAAGATATTTTGACCTTCTCAAAGCTAGTCATACCTTCACAGCAGAGCAACTTCAGTAGGAATGTAGTTAGTAAACCCCTTTATGTTGATGTGGCAATTAAGGAGTAAAACAAGCGACTTGATGATAGGCTTCAAAAGATCAAATTTTGTATATATTGATTTGTAAATGTCAAGGTAAGAAACTTTAATTGCAAGCATTTTAACAATTGGTACAAATGGGTTATGAAGTCTTGGAGCTTGTTAAAAAGCCCCAATAATCACTTGTTGAGTTCTTCTAAAGAGTGTTCTATTAAAAAAAAGGAGAAAGCTAAAAAATATGGCCCCTCCAAGTGGAAGATCATGAACGAATTTTGACAGGCCTCAAGTGCAAGTTGCATCATTCGATATGAGGTAAGATCCATCATATGAACCATGACAAAAAAGCTAAACCGATAATGAAGCAGAGCTTGAAGCTTTATACAAAGGTTTATAACTATGCAATCAAAAGAATATTAGAATAATTCCATGATCTATATAAATACAATTAAATTGAGGAACATGATTAATTGGAAGCTAAAGGAAAGGATTGAAGCAATTTTCCTAATTATAGATAAACTAGAGGATTTTTCAATCTCGCGTGTTTACCATGAGTCCAATTTGGCAGCTAATTACCTTGCTAGCTACGGAAATGAGCAAGATAAATTCATTATGTCCCCTTGAAGTGATGTTTGGGGAAAAAAATGCAAGATCCTTGAGCAAATAAGACTATTGTATATGTCTAGACCATAGTTCCCAGACTCGGACTCGACTCGGACTTGGCAAGGTCAGCTCGTGACTCGACAATGAGTCACCAATGACTCGGCAAAGTGAAAAAAACCTTGAAATTTAGAGACTTTTAAGGATTTAAAACTTGTTTCATGCACCCATTATTGAATAAAGCTCAAGGACACAATAACATCATCAAATAGAAGATAATTTGATCAAATACATAAATATACATCAATCACATAAGTACAAATGTAAATTAATACATTGACGACAATTAATACACTAATAGATAACCAATATTATCAAACACAACAATAGGCATTTTATGCCGGCTACATCATCCCCCCCAAAAGAAAAAGTCGTCTTCCAAACGAGACAAGTATACATCAAGTAATATCCAGGAAGACTAATGACAAGAGTGTAGATAATGACTCGTGCTGCGCAAACTCAAAGTTGTAGTGTACTTCAAAAATAAAATGAGGGTTTGGGAGCAACGCCCCAGCGAGGTCAAGGGGCAGTGCCCGCAACAAGGTCAAGGAGTAGAGCCCCTTGCAGGGGTCTGGGGGCAATGCCCCAAGTGGGGTCAAGGGGCAAAGCCCCTTGCAGGGATCTGGGGACAACGCCCCCAACAGGGTTAAGGGTATAGGGCGGGGTCAAGGGGCAACGCCCCTGCCACCAAGACCAAATTAGCACCTTGAGAACCATATAAAACTCCATAGCATGCACTATTTTCTTGAATTTTTAGATGCCAAAAACAATACTGATAAAGCCCAAAAATGCAATTTCCAAATCTCTTACTTGTCGAACAGAGCACAAGAACTCAAGAAATTGTAGTTGTCGTAGCGAAGGGTGGTGTTCATGTAGCTTCTATTTGATGATGTTATTGAAACTCAGTGACCCACTCGGATTCTAGACGTGACTTTTGCATCTCAAATTGAATGTTTTTAGGGCTGCAAGGAAGAAATAAGTTTTTAAAAAAATTATGTTTTTTAAATGCCAACTTTACATTGACACTGGCCGAGTCAGCTGGCTCAAACTCGGCGAGTCAGCCACCTAACTCACTAACTTGGCGAGTCAGGCGAGTCAAGTGTCTGACTCGGTCGAGTCCGAGTCAGAGTCTCCCCGACTCGGCGAGAATGACTTGACCTATGACTCGCCGCGAGTCTGGGAACTCTGGTCTAGACAACTAATTTCAGGGAATCCTGGGAAGATGAATTTTCCAAAGGTGAATCCATAATCAACAATAGTAGGAAAATTTCTCATAATCTTACAACATCATTTTCACAAAGAAAAAATGATTTTAACTAAATAGCCATGGGAATCTTAAGCAAGAAAAATGAAGTGCAAGGTTGCCATCAACAAAAACTATGGCTATTTAGATAAGGACCTATCAATGCGAATTGGGAGATTATTCAATATATTAGTCCCTCTGATCAGAGGAGCAATAATTTACATGATTGGAGCAAAATCATTCAGAGGTGGGCACATGCATAACAATGTGATCCTCAAAGAATTTGTGATGACCTTCATTAATGTTCTAGGTAGAAAAATGTATTGAAAAACAGCTACTAAGTTAATTAACAATTCTCCATAAAAGGAAGTTCTTGCAGCCATTTCCAATTTTGACCAAAGAACAGCATCAAGGGATATTGTTGGGTTTTCAATAGAGAGGCTCTGAAGAACAACATAATGCTCGGGCAATACCATGAGTTGTTCGAACATGGAATCTTAAAATAAAATCTTGAGGATTATAGGAATTGTATGGCTCAGCAACCTAAGCTTTTAACCACTCAACAGCAAAGGAGACTCAAGAATTCAAGGAGGGTCTGTTGCTTCTTATGCACAACAATACCTATGAGAAATGAATCGTAATCTTCTTTCTCCTCAGAGGTGAGGCGTGTATCTAGTTTCTCATTTTAATGTAGGGAGCTACCCACCTTGGTAGCAACTTATGAGTCAAAAAATTAAAAATCTTTTACCTCAAAAAATGTACTATTTAGTCAAGCAAATTAAGTGGGGCACACCTTCAAAACTAACACTTTTTGGCCATTTTGGAAACGATGATGCTAGAGCAAATTCTAGGTGGAGGAAATTGTGTTTGGATCAGAGTAACGAGAATCGCGCATGAATCGCGTGAATCGCGATTCGATTCACTGATGCCGATTTTTTATGAATCGGTGAATCGGATCGGCGATTCACAGGCCTGAATCGCATGAATCGCTGATTCATGAAAAAATCGCATGAATCGGCCCTCATGAATCGGCTGTCAAGTCAAGAAAATTTAAAAAACATTGATTTTTTTTATCTTTTTTTGTGTCTTTCATCTTACATACATTTTTGTGTCTTTCAGCTGAAAAATAACTTTCAATGCCTTATAAAATAATTAAAGTCGGTTGAGCTTTCGGGGGCGCTGCCCCTCGACCTCGCCCTGTACTGCGACAGGGAGCGCACAAGGGGCACTGCCCCTTGACCCCGTCTTGGGGGCAAACCCCCATTTAATTATTTGGGGTGGAAACTGCGCTCATAAAAGTGGGGAAAAATTAACCTTCGAGACTTATTAGGCTCCATATAGAAGATGATGATGATGATGATGAAGAAGAAGAATATCAATAAATTATTAATCCATTAGTTGAACTTAAAACAATGATACTTGAACTGATGTAATGATTTAATTTTAATGTTTTGATTCTTGAATCTTTGACGT
>MU223436.1:1992297-2016195 GCA_018584345.1 Thuja plicata | reverse complement strand
AAGGTCCACTGAGCAAAGAACCCAATCAAAGAAAATATGGGTTCCTAAATCCATTATGAATGAATTGCATTCTAAATCATTTGATGCAAATAGAAAATCAAATGCTATATGGGTTCCCAAGTCTCTTATCAAGGACTTGGATACAAAAAGAAAAGCAAAAGTTATGTGGATTCCCAAGTCTCTCTTAAAAGACTTACACCAAAAGGAAAAATCAGATTTGGCATCCAAGCTTCCAAAGTCTTCCACTTCATCTCCATCTAAACATCTCCCATCTTCTGACTCCATCTTGGGTCCTCGCGTACCCAGATCCATATCCACTCATCCATCAATGTCTCAAGCTATTCCATCCACTTTTCCTTCATTTGTCCACTACCCTTCAAGGGGTGTGTCAATGTTGATCTTGTCACCTACTATCCTTCCATGTTGATCTTGTCACCTACTATCCTTCCATATTGGGTCTCTCATCCAATCCGTTACATAAAATCTTGGCCTCCATCTTCCTTATCCTCCATTTCATCTTCCTATCAACATCTTTAAGCATACTTTTAGCGGCCTTGACCCCTCATAGCGTATCCTTCGAAGGAGCACTATCTAAAGAGCAAGAAGCTTAAAGTTCCTACATAAATTCAAAAAAAATAAAAAAATGAAAAAATGAAAAAGTGCCTTGGTGAAAACCTGGTAAACATGCGCCTTAGTAGCAAAAGTAAAGAGAAATAAATTCATCCTATGGTGAAAACCACTTCTTGTGGCACCTTGGATAAGTACCATGATGAAAACTTGGCAAACAAGCATCATACGTAATTCCTCCTACTTGCACTCGTCACTTGGGGGCAAGTTCCTTCCATGTCATTTTCTCCCATCATATCTTACATCCAGCTAGCTCGTGAACATCCATGTTCCTTTTTCTGATCTTGACAAGGTTGAGCCTATCCATGAGCATCATGCATCCTGACATTCATGATCCCTTCCATCAGCCTATTCACTTTTGCATGCTACCCTATCATGATATTGCTTATCCCAAGCCTATCCTTCCTGTCTTTGAGCATTTGTGTCATAATCCAAAACATGCACTTATACCTCCATCACCCTTTATCCTAATTATGCTTTCATAGCTATGTTATATCCAAAATTGACCCCTTGGTCTTAATCAAAATTGAAAAAATTGTTTCTCCAAAGTCTCTTGACATGTCCATTCTTTTGGACCACATGCTTTCATGACATTAGGTCATTATCCTATATGCTATTCAACACTGCTCCATGAGCCTACATTTTCTATATTCTTATTTCCCTAGCTTGGGTAATCTTGAGGAGACTATATTTGAGGGTTGCATTCACCCTCTTCATCCATAATTGGATATCCATCTCATACATCAGCTTTCTAATCCATCTGCAATGTCCTACACCTTGCTAGACATTGGGGGCACACCAATGTGATCTTGCTTGAGATCGAGTAATCTTTTAAAAATCTAAAAATTGTAAAATCTCTAAAAATTCTAAAAATCTTTTGCTTTCCTGCTTTAGTTTTGCTTTCCTGCTTTAGTGTGCTTGTACATTTGCTTTCAGTCATCTTCGAGATTTTGCTCAACTTCACATGGATTGAAACTAATCACACTCGGGGGCATATTCCTTGTCTAGGGGGCATTGTCTTATCTTTTGGAGTCTTTCTCCTCTTGCATTGGTCACCAGTGGATCTCACTGTGTCTGCCTACCGATGCTTCATAGCACTTTTTCTCTTCTTGAGACTCTCTTTTGCATTAGTCACCAGTGGTTCTCACTGCATCTGCCTGCTGATGCCTAGATCTCATTATCAATCGTTATGCTTGAGAATCTCTTGCGACAGTCACTAGTGGTTCCCACTGAGTCTGCCTGCTGTCGCTACATTGCTAAGATTTCTCCCTTCATTTTTCTATCTGTTTGATCGGCTTCGATCCATTCGTTACTTGGGGGCATGGCTCCCCACTTTGATCGCTCTTCGGTTTACACTTGAGTCAGTAATCTTGTCAAAGGAAAACTTTCTACTGGCACAAACTGGTGTTTCTCAACACCTTAATCAAATAGTGTTTTTCAACACTCTCTTTGGACACATCTGTGTTTTTCAACACACATCAGATATCTCACGACGTAAACATCTCTCGATAGTAATCAAACACATTTACACTCACAAGCACAATGGTGTTTGTCAACACCCTAAACATAGACACATTCATGAGCCTTGAAACATGTTGAGATATGATTGACTCTTTCTTTATATGATGTCTGTTCTTATGAATTTCACTGATGTTTTCTTTGTCTACTGCTTGTTGGTGTGGTTTCGATGATCCAGCAATGTCAAATAAACAGGGTGTATGTGATAAGAGCTTCTGCATTAAGGTGAAAAAGCCTCACATCCCTCGATCTTGTTTATTTGTATGCCAAGGGGAGGTTGGAACTATCTCCTTGACTGTTATTGCTTTGTTTGTTTACTTGTGATTTCTTACTATATCAAGCTGGAAATAGTGTTCAGGTCACCTTGGCTTTTGTGCCTTTGTGCTTATGTTCATTTCCTACATTTTATCCGATGAAAGTCATATTCATATCCTTATGGTCGCAACGGCACCAGTAAGGATTATATTGACTCCGATGATCCAAAAGCACTCGATGATGATAAATACGATGAGTCCAACAACCAAGTCCTAGGATTGCATTTAGCTTAGGCTTGCATTTTGCATTCTAGGCTTGCATTCGCATTTTAGGCTTGCATCGTGGTGATTTTGGTGCTCTCTTCATTTGTCTTCTCATTCTTCAAGGTTCCTCATCTTTCATCATGGTTTCTTCTCAACTGCACAAGTGTCTGGTCCTTGCTCTCGATCTTCGTATGCGTTCTTTTGGTTAGTACCTGTTGTATATTGTGATATCCTACATGAGATGATTAGTACCATTGCATTCATTGCATTACATTTATTCCCAAAAAGTGCATTTTCATACATTCATTTTCATTCATATATCCATAAACATGTGCATCCATTATAAGCATAAATCAAATCATACATAGCATTTATCCATCTAACATCTATCATAGCTTTTTCATACATCAATAAAAAATGTGCATAAACATTTGCATATCCATCCATGGAATACATTTCTAATCCATACATCTAATCATATAGGAAATCATCTCATAAAATATACACATCTAAAGCAATATATAAACATGTATAATGATGCCAAAAATTGAGCTCATATATATATCGATCGGTCAAAATGTACAAGGGTGCTAATCGAGCACAATATGTCAAAATGGTGGTACAATATGTGTGTCAATGTATCAATCTAACCATCTGGAGGAGGTGGAGGAGGTGACATACCCTGCTGCTGAAGGGGTGGCATACCCTGCTATTGAGGAGGAGGTCCCGCTAGCGGTGGTCCCGGTGGAACAACCCGTGCACCAGCATACTCTGTAAAAGGCTGAATCTGATCCGCTGCCTCAGGAACTGCAATAGTGTACGCAACATAGTAATAAGAAGCCTGAGCAACCTCGTATCTAGTCTCTAGCTGTGATCTCTCTAGTGCCTCTCGCAACTCCCGAATCTCTCGGTCTCGCTCTGATATCCGTGTATCTCGAATGATCACCTGCGTATGGAGGTCATCACGCTCCCTCTGAGACTGTCAGGATCTCTCTCTGACCCTCCAGAGTGCCTCCTGCAAAAGTGCTACATGTTTGCCTGTTGGTGGATCAGTCGGAATAGCATCAGCCATAACTGTGTCATCTACCTACTCAGCGATCCTGTCCTGACTACCATTGGGCCCAGCACCTGCATCTGATCCCATCGGTCTAATGGGAATATCAGTCTGATATGTTTGTGGTCGTACGACTCTCTCATGTTGCTGTAAAGGAGGTTGTTGTGGCTGTTGTACCTATGGAGGGACCTGTTGTGCCTGCTACTGTAGTGGTGGTCATACCACCTACTGTATCGGCGCAACTGGAGCTGTAAACCTGGGGAATGGATGCGCTAACATATGGTCTCTGTATGCAGGTGTCACACCTACATTCATCACTGCAGCCATATAATCCCACCTGGCTGGTGGTACCTGGGTGTCTATCATGTTGTGACCCCTGTCAAGCTGTCTCTGCTAGCCCTTCTTTGTCTCATCGATAAATCGGGCATATGTGCAGTACTCTAGAGACACATCCTGTGGTCTCCCGAACTGGCGCAATACGCGCGTAAGCAAGAAACGCTCAATGATGGTAATGGTATGTCCTATCAGAGGACGTGAACAGAACATGTATGATAACTCATGGCGAGCATCATCCCACACCTCAGTGGCTGCCCAAGGTCGCCATATGACTGCGGCCATGTCATCTATCTGAGACCTCCACTGCTTGGTCTTACCCAGCGCAGGCTAGGTCATCGATCCTACATACCTGTAAATGTACGGCTCTAAAGGCTGTCGTGTATCATGGAATATCGGCCTGCATACAATAAGGTGCTCCCAAGCCTAGATCTTTAGTACGATGACTCCTGCCGCATGGTACGGGCACATCGATACACTATCTCGTGCATCTCATGGTACATCTGAGTGAGCATGCACTCGCCCCATCCAAAAGTAACTGCGGGAGTGGCCAGCATCTTCTGTAACATAACGCCCCAGCCGCACTCTAATCTGTGCTGACCACGATCAGGAACCAAGTGATAACTCAGAAATAGTGCTAGTACAACTGCCAGGGGATGATATCTACCATAGCTGCGTATCAACTCCTCCCATGAGATGGCCTGACCCATCACCAAATCATCCTGAAAATGGCTCTCAAAGCTGCTGTTCCCTCTCTAGGCTGTGTGTTGTACTCCACACGAGCTCCATGGAAAGGCACTCTCAGAATCTGGTATACGTCCTCAGGAGTGACCGTCATCTCCCCCTACGGCAAGTGAAAGGTGTTTGTCTCCGAATGGAAACGCTCAACCAAGGCACCCAGTAATTTGTGATTTACCCGAATATCGGGTACATCATGAAGGCAAGTCAATCCCAGCCCGTCAATGTGGGCACTGTCAGCGTCTGATAATCTCTGAAGCAACTCACCCATGACAGGATGATGTGATCGAAAACTGATGTTTGGGAAGTCGACCTGCAAAGCAAGTGACAAAATTGGACCAGTACCTCAACAATGGTGAATTTTCAAAGCAAAAGACAACAACTACAGCTACGGACCTATCCTACACATAGTTTTAAGATATTGCAACTGGCTGACTCTGTGACGCAAGAAAATGACAATTTTTGAATTTTGACAACTTTCCACGTGAGAAAACTCTTTTCCCGCGCGAGGAAACTCTCTTCCCGTGCGAGCTTTCTGGCTCACGCGAGATGGGATGTGTTCTCGCGTGAGATTTTAGAAATCTCGCGCGGTGCAAGCGTGCTCTTCACGCGAGCGCAGGGGAGGGGCCCGTGTGAGGAAAGAGATTCCTCACGCGAAAGGCGACATGGGCCGGCGCGAGGAAACTGTTTCCTCACGTGAGATTGGACGCGACAACTTTAAAAAAGGTCAAAAACATGCTAAATGCTAAAAATTGATAAAAAAATTTGAAATATAGGATCAAGTTACGATTACTTACAGGTGCGTCATACTCCGCTGGTCGGTTGTGTCGTCAAGAGCGCTCAAATTGATGTGTGTGCACAGGAATGCTATCGATGTCAGCTGGAGCCCTCTCCATCGCTAAAGTCAAAGGTGAATAATGATTTGAAAATGACCCCTCCGGGCCTTATATAGCCTTTGACCTAATTTTTCAAAGTGCTTTGTTTCCCACGAAAATTGCGCCCTTGGCTAAATGGACCGTTCTAAATCCATTTTCATGATCAAAATTGAAATTTGACACTCCTAAGTAGCTCAAAATCGCGTTTTAAATTTTTGGGACCGACGTGACTGGACGCTTGTGTAGTCAACTTTCTGACGTTGCTTTCTTGTCAGGATTATCTCTTGTTATCATTTTCTCGGCTTTTGTAATCTTTTCATCAAACTCAACTCTAGTCAATTATGGTCAACTATGGTCAAACCTAATCAACAAGACCTCTCGATCGCTCTAAATTGATTCTGCCTATCTCTGGATTTCTCTGGATTTCTCTAGATCTTCGATCTTATTTCTTTGTGATTCCTCGCTCTCCTCATTATGATGTGTCATCTTTCAATTTCGCTCTCGAGGGGGCAAGATGATTGCATCATTGAATCTTTTCGCATTATTCTTGAATCAGTCTGATCTGAATCAAATCCCCATCGCTAGGGGCATCTCATCACTTGGGGCATATTCAATTTTTTGTACCTTATGGTCAAAATTGGATATTCCGTGATCTTGAATCTCTAGGGGCATCTTGATGTCTCGCATCTTGTCATCTATCTTTCTAGGTATCTGAGCAATCTAACTCAGATCCTCAAGGATCAAGCTTCATTCTGGAGATGATTCTTGAAATCTCATTAGGTATTGGGGCAATCTAACTCTAAATCCTAAAATTTACGCTTCGTTCTGAAGATGGCTCTCAAAAACTCTTTAGACCATTATCTAGGAAACCTAACCTAGATCTCAGAGGGCTAACCTTTGTATTGGGGCAATCTAACCCTGATTATGGAGATAGTCCTAGATCTTCATCAGCTATCAGTGGACATTGGGGCAATCTAACCCCAATTCTGATCTTCTCTCAGATGATTCTGCTTCTTAATCTGATCGGTGTCTTGGCAACCTAACCTAGACTTCCAAAATCTTCATCTTCACTTCAGACTATTCTTTGAATCAATGCACTACTTGCACATTAATTCAAAGAGGGGCAAAATGTAACACCCCAAAATTGGCACCTCATAATCTAATCAATTTTGGTGCATTTTCTCATCTTCGAAGTCCTATTGTACTAGGAAAATTATCCTCCTAATTGACTTTAATTGAGTGAGTCTCAAATGCAGAAAACCCAAATTTGCATAAATTTGACATTTATTTAATTCCTAAATTCTCAAGGTTTATTAGCTAAAAATCCCTATGATTAATTGATTTAATTCTAAAGTACTAAGTGCTTTTAAATTAAATTAATTCCACCCCCTTTAGCTAATATACATAAAAGGAATTGAATAGTTATTTAATTGATTGGATGAATTATCCTCAAAAAAGAATTTCATAATTCTATATGAAAGGTCACTCATGTGGCAATAATCCATCCTTTTAATTAAATAATTCTTGCATTTTTGTCTCAAATGGAAATGAAGAGACAACCGTTTCTTTTTAAGAAACTCTTCACCCTCTTTCCATGGTTTTCTATAAATTGGGCCTCTTTTTCTTCATTTGGGAGGATGATTTTTGAGAGCATCAAATCTATAGTAAAATTTGCATTGCTTATTACATGCTTTTTGAGCTTAAATTGCATATTTAGATTAATTTCAATTTGGATTAGTAATGATATGTTGATCTCATTTGCAATTCATTTACATATCTAACATCTCAATTTCATTTCTCAATCTTTCTAGTTTAAATGCAATTTCAATTCTAAATTAAGAGTATTTCATTTCCTAGATTAATTGCAATTTCATTCCATAGAGTAGTTACAATTTCAATTCTAGACTAGTAGCATTTGCTTCCGTAGATTAAGAGCATTTCATTTCTAGATTAAGAGCAATCTCATTTCATAGATTAATTTCATCTCATTTCATAGATTAATGGCAATTTCATCTTCTCTCATGCTTTAGAAATCCTCCATGTTAGCAATGGTCAGGTTGTTGGCTCTCATTCTGAGAGTAAATTCGACATCCATAACTAATTAAGAGGCAGCAAGTCGTTTCAATTGAATTTCCAGGATGAACAATTCATGTTTGTCTTTGTGAATTGAACAATTGAGTAAAGACTATGTTGAGCTTGTGCCTGATTTAGAGGTCACATTCAAGCACACACAAGTACTGGTTATTCTAGCTAGGGGAACTGAACTGAACAGAGGCAATAAATATTGCTTGGTGATTGGTGTGTGCCAATAATTGGTAGAGGAGTGTAAGGGCATGCAATATAGACATGTTGATGGAATGATAAGAACAAAGGAGGTTGTTAGTATAGTTAAAGAAAGCCAAGAAACCAAACTAGTGTTCATGCCCTAGAAACCCTCAATTTTAGGGGTTTGGTGAAAGTAAGACCTATAAAATCTTTAAGCCTAGGAAAAACCCACAAGGAATATGTATTTAGATTCCAAGGGCGTTAAGGGATTTTGAGAGGAAATCCAATTTTTCAGTGTTTAGGAGGGATAATAGGCCTAAAAAGGCTACAAGGCCTAGAACACTAGAAATCTTGAACCCGATTGGAACTAGGGTGAAAGATCCACAAGATTGGATCTAGAGGAGTTGAAAGAGACCTAAAAGAAGTCAGGAATCCAATCCATAAGAAGATGAGATAGTTGGGAGAGTAGATGACCAAGTCAAGCCATGAATGTGAAGGGTTATGGAGAAGGATCTAGTGAGGAATTGAACTTGTTGGAGAGCTCCTACTGAGTTGGAGGATCAGATAGGAATCCTCTAGTTAGGGTGGTGATAGGAACCATAAGAAAGACCAAGAGAAGGTCTAGTAGAGAGAAAGAAAGCTCTAGGAGTGGGAGCTCCCCATCAAATTGGTATCAAAGCCATTGAAAGGCTTGGGATTTGATTGGTGTACGTTAGAGAGGAGTGAATCCATAAGTGAGAACATCATGGTGGCTAATGTTGAATTGGCAAGAGACTTGTCAGAGCAGCAAGACAAGAATAGGCTTCTTGAAGAAGCAATGGAAGAAATGAAGATAAAGATGGCATAGGTTGTAGAGACAGCCAACAAGATGAAGGAGTAGATGAGTGAAGATAAAGACAAGGGGAAGAAACTAGTAGAGAAGGAGACAGAACTAGATCCTGACCCTCCTCTACCTGAGGAACTATTTCTCAAGGCACTCAAAGCATTGAGTGGCAAGGCTTTAGAAGGCATTCCAGTGTTCTCTGGTAAGATGGATGCAGAGATGGTTATGGAATGGATCGAAGGTATGGAGAACCACTTCGAATGTGATGGGATCACAGAAGCACAAAAGGTAAAGATAGCCAAGTCTAAGCTAAGAGGAAAAGCACTCACATGGTGGAAGTTTCTGCAGGAAGAAAGAGAGAAAGAGGGCAAAAAGCTCATAGAAAATTGGAAATCAACGGTGGAAAAAGTGAAGGAGAACTACCTTCCAAAAGACTATGACATTTAGCTACACAAGAAGAGGTAGAACCTTAGGCAAAAGGACCTAGATGTGCCATCATATACTAAAGAATTTCAGAAGCTTTGTCTTAGATCAAGAATACATGAGACAGGGAGCATCAAGGTTGCTCGGTACCTTAATGGATTAAGGTGGAATATACAAGATGAACTCAATCTCTTTACCCTAACCTCCATTCATAGTTGTTTCCAAATGGCCTTGAAAGTGGAAGAGAAACTTAGGAAGAAACAATACTCTAACTCCAGAGGAAGAGGAAGGGGTAGAGACAATAGAGGTGTCCATAGTGGAGACACAAGTGGAAGAGGAAATGGTAGTAGGAGTCAAGGTGACTCTAGATATACAGAGCAAGGACATGAATCAAGCAATAGAGGTGGATACAATAGAGGAAGGGGTTCTTATAACAGTGGAAGAGGAAGATCAGGGGGTTTTGAGAGAAGCTCTCACTTTTCCTCCATGAAATGCTACAATTGTGGACAATTGGGGCACCCTGCATATAGATGCCCTGAAAAACCCTCAGCTTCAAAAGGAGAGAAAAAGATAGCCTATGTCCAAGAAGAGGACTGCTCTAAAAAATCAGAGGTGAGTCTAGATTCAAAGAAGAGAGACACCTCATGTTGAGAAGAATTTTGATCAAGACACCCACCAAAGATGAACATAAGCAGAGAAGGGCTCTTTTTAGATTCAAGTGCAAGATATTGGGGAAAGTGTGCAAAGTTATCATTGATTCAGGGTCCATAGATAATGTTATATCTAAGGAGGCAGTAGAGAAGTTGAAACTCACCAAGATTCCACATGTGTGTCCCTATAGAGTTACACGGTTAAACAATGGGCAAAACATCTTGGTAAATGAGCGAGTGTGGGTAGAGTTTACCATTGGCAAGTATCAAGATAAGATACTTTGTGATGTGTTGCCAATGGATGCATGCCATCTGTTGCTTGGCAGACCATGGCAGTATGACAGGGAAGTTGTCCATAATGGGAAAGAGAACAAGTAATCCTTCAAGAAAAATGGGATAACTTTCAAAATTCAGTCTCTGCTAGAGGAAGACATAGTGGAGAAGACATAATCTAGTACAATGTTGATGAGTGGGAATGAATTCCTAAGGGATATGAAAGAGGAAGGAGTTGGCCATGAAATTATGTTAAATCCAAAGGAGGAGGAGACTCATAAGCCCGCACCTATGCCAAAGGAAGTGAAACAACTATTGGATCAGTTCAAAGACATAATATGTGAGGGTACACCAGCTACACTACCACCAAAGAGGGAGATAAGTCATCAGATTGACTTTGTACCAGGAGCATCTTTGCCAAATAAGGCTACATATAAAATGACACTAGAGAAAAACAAGGAGATAGCCAGGCAAGTACAAGAACTTTTGGACCAAGGGTTGATCAGAAAGAGCATAAACCTACGTGTTGTCCCTGTGGGGTTGGCTCCTAAGAAGGGAGGTAAGTGGAGGATGTGTACTGATTCTAGGGAAACTAATAGGATAACTATTAGATATAGATTTCCTATTCCTAGGATAGAAGATTTAATGGATTGTTTGGGGGGTGCTAAGTACTTCTCTAAAATTGATTTAAAAAGCGGGTACTACCAAATTAGGATGAAGGAAGGTGATGAGTGGAAGTCAACCTTTAAGACTATAGAGGGTTTATATGAATGGTTAGTTATGCCCTTTGGGCTTACCAATGCACCTAGTACCTTTATGAGATTGATGAATGAGGTCTTGAAAGACTACATAGGTGTATTTGTAGTTGTCTATTTAGATGACATCCTCATTTTTAGCAAGACAAAGGAGGATCATATGAAGCACTTGGAGTTAGTATTGAAGAGGTTGCAGGAGGAAAAACTCACCATCAATCTTGAAAAGAGTGAGTTCATGAAGGAAGAACTAGTCTACCCAGGATTTGTAGTTTCCCAAGGTGACTTGAAAATGGATAAAGACAAAGTAGAGGCTATATTGAACTAGCCTACTCCTAAGACAGGGACTAAAGTTAGGAGCTTCCATGGGTTAGCCCAATTCTACAAGAAGTTCATTAGGAGATTCAGTGAAATTTGTGCTCTAGTCCTAGAGACCATTAAAGGAGGGTTGAAAACCAAATTTGTATGGACCAAGGTAGCTAATGAGGGGTTTGAAAGGTTGAAAATAGAAGTAGCCACTCAACCTATATTGTTATTACCAAGTTTTGACAAACCTTTCCTAGTAGAGTGTGATGCAAGAAGCATAGAAGTGGGGGTTATCTTAAGCCAAGAAGGCAGGCCTGTGGTATTCTTCAGTGAGAGATTGAACGAGGCAAAGTCTAGGTACTCTTCCTATGACTTGGGGCTATATGCTCTTGTACAAGACTTAAAGAAATGGAGGCATTATTTATTGCCTAAAGAGTTTGTTGTATTTACAGATAACCAAGCATTGAGTTATATCAATACTTAAGACAAACTTAGTTTGAGGCACATCAAATGGATGGAGTTTTTGCAGTCATACACCTTCACTATTAAGCATAAGAAGGGGGTACAAAAAAAAGTTACAGATGCCCTTAGTAGAAGTATGCTTACAATAAAAGAGATTTAGCTACAGAGTATAGGGGTAGAAGGGTTTAAGGACCTTTATGAAGGAGATGCAGACTTCTCAGTGATCTACAAGGTGTGCAAAGAATTTGAGAATCACTTTCACAGTGAGTATGCAAATTATACTCTTTAAAATGGATTGTTGTTCAAAGGGAAACAATTATGTATGCCAAGGGGGTCCATCAGGGAGAACCTCATACAAGAAAAGCCTAATGGGAGTCTAAGTGGACACTTTGGATTGAACAAGAACTTGGATCTAGTGGAGAGGTTCTATTGGTGGCCAAAAATGCACAGGGATATAAGGAAATATGTAGAGCAGTGTGGGGTGTGTCAAAAGGAAAAAGGAACTTCATCAAATGTGGACTTATATCAGCCATTGCCCATCCCAAGTAGACCATGGGATTGCATCAGTATGGATTTCATTGTGGGACTACCTAGGACACCTAATGGTTTAGACAATGTGTTTGTGGTAGTAGATAGATTTAGCAAGATGAGCCATTTTGTCCCATGCAAGACAACACATGATGCTAGCCATATTTCCCATTTGTTCTTTAAAGAGATAGTGAGGATACATGGCTTGCCAACAAGCATAGTTGCAGACAAAGATGTGAAGTTTATGGGACATTTCTGGAAGATACTTTGGAGAAGGCTAGGAACCAACTTGTCACATAGCTCAGCTTATCATCCTCAAACGGATGGCCAGACAAAGGTGATCAACAGGGTACTTGGCAATTTGTTGAGATGTTTGACCAAAGAATATGGAAAAAGTTGGGAGCAAGTGATACCTCAGGCAGAATTTGCCTACAATGATAACACAAATCGGACCACAGGTAAGAGCCCATTTGAGATTGTTTATGGGTTACATCCAATGGGTGTACTTGAGTTGAGAGACCTACAAGGTTATGAAGGCATTAGTGGTCATGTTGATGATTTCTCTCAGTCAATGAGAGACGTACATGAACAGGTTAGGAAGACATTAATGGAGGCCAATCAAAAGTTGAAAGCCATGAGGGATGAGAGAAGAAGAGATCTATAAAGTGGGTGATCTAGTAATGGTGTTTTTGAAAAAGGCTAGACTACAAAAGGGGATACCTAGAAAGTTGCAGATGAAAAGGATTGGGCCTTGCAAGGTGTTGGCCAAGTATGGACCCAATGCCTATAAGGTGGAGCTACCCAAGGAGATGTCCATTTATCCAATCTTCAATGTGAAAGATTTGATAAAACATAAAGGGCCAAAAATGGATGAAATACAGTATAGTACTGAAGTGAACAAGGATGTGGGAGAGTTCAAGACTTAGGAACAGGTCAAACCACAAGTTTAAAGGATATTGGATTCAAGAGTGAAGAAGAAGACAAGGCATAAGGTCTATATGGAACATTTGGTGAAGTGGAGGCAGAAACCAGAGTCAGAAGCCACTTGGATAGCTGAGAGGGACTTCAAGAAGCATGGAATTAGTTCGGAGTTCCTGACACCATAGGTACCCTAACTTGTTGTAGGGGGAGGATGGTGTAGGAGCACCCTAAGGTCTTTGACATATCTTTTTACTCATTTTGGCTTGTAGGTTGGTTTGGCCAACCATAAATCAATAAGGACTATGTTATAAAGTCCTAAGTGTGTCTAAGGTGTTTCTAGGGTTAGTAGTGATTAGGGTTTGGTAGTTGTTGAGGTCAAGTTGCATCTAGGGGTCTATATCCTTAGAAGTCAACCAAAAGGTCAAAGGGTTGACCAAAAATCCAAAATGGAGTGGAATTCAAGGAATTAATGTTTTTAAGTGTTTTAAGGTCATATGATAAGTTTTAGGACCAATTTGGCCATTGGAATTGGGAATATGTCATTTTGACAAAAGATGTAAAAGTTGTCATTACAACTTTTGCAACTTTGCAAAGTTGTCATGACAACATTTCCTAGTTTTTAGGAATTGGCTTTAATTATGCCCAAATAATGACATGAGGGTCAAAAAATGTGGTAATAGGATACATAAGGTGGAACAAACCCTAAAGTGACAGTTGGAGTTCATTTTGTACGGACTATTTGTGGAGAAGTAAGGTTTTACACTGTATTTTGCAGACAGATCCATCATCCAATACTTTAATGGATTGAATGGGTTGAATTAATTCATTGAGAGTATTTTTTTGTTTTATTTTATTAGTATTTGTGGCATTGGTTTGATCATTTAATAATATTGGTTAGCATTTTGTAAATTATTTTAGGTTTCACTAGTTCACTGTCCAGTTTTGGACCAGTCGTGTAGATAATGGCTTGCCTTGGAGTTCCCATGGTCCAAAGTCATATGACCACTTGGAATAAAGTAAATCCTTATATATAAAATGTACATATGGTGTGTGGAGTGTGTATGTGCATGGAAGACATGAGAACATTCAGGCCCTAGGCGAGTACTGGTTATTCTGGCTAGGGGAACTAAACTGAACAGAGGCAATAAAGATTGCTTGGTGATTGGTATGTGCCAATAATTGGTAGAGGAGTGTAGGGGCATGCAATGCAGACATCTTGATGGAATGAGAAGAAAAAAGGAGGTTGTTAGTGCAGTTAAAGAAAGCCAAGAAACCAAACCAGTGTTCATGCCCTAAAAACCCTCAATTTTAGGGGTTTGGTGAAAGTCCATTGTACGGACAAGGTGGGAAACTAAGACCTAGAAAATATTTAAGCCTGGGAAAAACACACAAGGAATATGTATTTATATTCTAAGGAAGTTAAGGGATTTTGAGAGGAAATCCACTTTTTCAGTGTTTAGAAGGGCTAATAGGCCTAAAAAGGCTACAAGGCCTAGAACACTAGAAATCTTGAGCCCGATTGGAACTAGGGTGAAAGATCCACAAGATTGGATCTAGAGGAGTTGAAAGAGACCTAAAATAAGTCAAGAATCCAATCCACATGAAGATGAGACAATTGGGAGAGTAGATGACCAAGACAAGCCATGAATGTGAAGGGTTATGGAGAAGGATCTAGTGAGGAATTGAACTTGTTGGAGAGCTCCTAGTGAGTTGGAGGATCAGATGGGAATCCTCTAGTTAGGGTGGTGATATGAAACCTAAGAAATACCAAGATAAGGTCTAGTAGAGAGAAAGAAATCTCTAGGAGTGGGAGCTCCCCATCAACGCCTCGGGCTCATAATTAACAATGTAATTGTTTATGCGTCTCTTTGCTTTGAACAAGTAAAAACTGGGTATGCTCATACTTGCAACACTCACACATGTAAGAACATTGATCCGTTCCCTAATTTTTGAGATTAGTTGTGGGAAATTTTTGGCTCCCATACACGCAATCACTCTCATACCACAATTTCATCCACCTTGCACTCCTATTTCATCACAATTCTATATTCTGATAGACCCGTAGTGGTTTAGGTTGTACACTATTTCCAAGTTGTCATTAAAACATGCACTACAATGATAGTAAAAACTATTATAGCTATTTTTGTGTCCACACCTTCTATTTTTCTAATACTCAAGTCCTTGTGGCGGTATCTGAAACCCTGCCACCATGATCTTTCTGGCGTTCCGTTTGTAAAAGGGTTAACCCTTCCTGCAGTTATCTGGGCAACAATTTTCTGCAACTGAACTACTTGTACACCATTTCCCATATTCTCCATTTCCTTTCACCACTTGAAAACATCTTCATCCTCTTCAGCACTCAAGACTTTTTGGGTCTCTTCCTCTTAATGACGGTAGTACCCATAAGACAGGTCCTCAAACTGGAAGTAGGTATATTCCACTTCTTTGTTGCACCCCTACATGATATCTCACCTTTTTGAGCACTATTAAGTGTGGTATCCATTTCCTCAATTTTCCACCATCTTATTGGAGTTGGATGAGAAACATTAGTTGAGGCAATCTCTCCTCCATTGTCTTCTTCTGCATTCACATCTATTGCATTGACTGTAGGAGCAACAACATAGACTTTTTGTGGTTGGCAGCAGGAGCATTATAGGGAACATGGTCTGCATTAACCTTTGTATCAGTGAAATGCACTACACGAGTCACTCTTATAGGTGAACAAGCAATGGTTTTTGTCCTTGTCTTTCTTTTACCTACCATTCTTATAACTTAACCTTAAACAAATTTGTTTGAAGTAGATGATTATAAGACAAATGCATACAACTAATGTTAACTTAACAATATATATAGATAATGTAAGCTCCATGAAAAACAATTCAATGAGCACAATGTAAGTAAGTATAGTGTCTAGATTCATAAAAACTACAACACCAAGTAATGATTAAATTGACAATATACACTATTTCTTTCCCATTTCCTCTAATTATTTTTTCTATCACATTACATGCAACAATTTCAAGGTGAAATGATTGAAACATACATCTATCAGTGCATGAAAATCATTACAAACACCTATTGAACGATAAAAAACCATGAGATATTTGGTACTTCATGATGGGAGGATGAATTCCCTCACTTGTATGTGCAAAATAATGATTAACCCAAAAAAATCCCCATATTCAAAACACAAAAATGAAGAAACTATCCAGATTCATAAAAATTTGTACTTTACATTTCCTCTAATTGTTTGTTTCTATCACATTGCATGCAATGATTTCAAGGTGAAATGATTGAAACATACAACTATAAGCATAGGAAAATCTTTACAAACACTTATTGAATGATAAAAAATCATGAGATATTTGCTACTTCATGATGGGATGATGGATTCCCTTGCACACAGAGAAATGAAATTGGTAGGAGCTGAATTTTCCAGAATGTACAAAGAAGAAATGGTCAAGTTTAGGGTTAATGGTGGGTAGTAATAGGGTTACCCACGAGCGATTATGTGGCAACCGGTGAGTTGCAAATGTGTTAAGGTGAGTAGGTACGGGGTAAGGAGAGGTTCAATCAGGTCCTCCATGGGGTATAAATTGATGGGATTTCGATTAAGGCAAGGGTTCATTGAATACATAACAAAAGAATGCTAGCACTATGAAACTTGAGATAGTTTTGTAATGTATTCATTGACAACATTACAAAACTAAGTTAGCATAGTGAAACATGAAAGAAGAAAAGACAAGGTCATAGATGACCCCATCGTGTAGATGTGAGCCACCTATATTGTGTTGCACAAGATAGACAATAGCTTCCTTGAGATCGTCATCTTGCACAAAAAATAATCTGGAGCACTGGTCTTGCAGTGACTCCTCGAAAGGACAACATTGAATACCAAATGTTTGATCCATCAAGAAAATTTTATGTTACCATGAATACAAATTTACACATAAATAAAAATAATGGTTTATACATAATTATGTTTATGTATACATATTAAGGTATATGTATACATAATTATGTATATGTATCATTAGTGAGAAAGCCCAATTTCAAAATTACAATGCAAGTAATTGTAATAGATTTACACAATGATTTTATTGTAACCCTTTATGAATATAGATAAGGTACATTTATTCATTGAATATATTAGAAAGCTAAGGCTGCACTATGCTGACCTAGTTTTGTAATGCATTCATTGAATATATTACAAAACTAAGGGTACACTATGGTGCCTTAGTTTTGCAATGTATTAATTAAACATTAGAAAAGTAAGCCACACGTACAATATGAGAATATGAAGTTGTCATGCTTCTAAGTATTACATACAATAAACCAGTTGTGATGATCATATTTTGTCATTAGTATACAAAGGAAACAATTTTTGAACCATCGGCAACAAGATCACCGAGTGACAGAAAACAAAGGTCACCAAAACATACAAGTGCAGAGATCACCAAAAGTGTATTAGCACAATTATCATCGACATATAGTTTATAGTGAACACCGAGAGCACAGTTTAAAGAGTAACTCAACAAAGCAATTCACAGAGTAAACTGACACTCAGTCTATAGAGTAACTCAAGAAGCAAAATGTCTACAAAGACATCACCGAGGAAAGACTACAGAGCAACCCAAGTACCAGTCTACCAAGAGACAGTTTTATTCTGAGAAATGTGGATCTGAGTTACACGTTAGATAAAACACTTGAGTTTTATATTTATCTTAATGCTTAGCTTTAAAACCATTTCTTGAGGGACAAGTAAAGCATATATAAATTTTTTAATCAGTCTAACTAATTGTAAACATGTAAACTAGGAGATCAAGGTCAAGTTGTAAACCTTTGATGATAGAGTTATCATTGTAAAGCGTGAAACCTAAATAGGTCAATTCATTATATAAATAAATGTGTAATCAATCATAACAAGATGATGTGATGATGATTGTAGTCGCAGAGTACATCTATGGATCAGATAGAGAGTTTCATGCAAAAGGACAACAAAAGATGAAATCAGTTATGAAGAACAAGATTCAAGGCTATCGAGCAAAACATGGGTATTAAAAAATCACTATAGGTGATACACATACATTGTGAACTTAAAGGATCTATACTCAACAATTCAAGATTGCATATAATAAGGTCAATAAGTATTTTTGACTGCATTCTAACAAGTGTAGAAAATAGAAGAAATCCTTTAAGAAGGTGGATTTAACAATCCTATTGTAAATCTCTTAATCGAGTGCACACTAAACAATGTTGCTAAATATCTTAATAGAGTAGACCTAACCAGTCTAAAATGTTACTCCTAATAGGGTAAGATCATCAGAAGTGATCAAACTTGTAGGCTTAACCTGCACCTTCCATTTTGCAGATAGTGAAGCTTTGTGGGTTTCATCCCCTAGTTTTTACCTTCTAACAAGGGTTTTCCATGTTACCAATTCTTGTGTCATGTGTACTTACATTTCATGAATGTTTCTATGAATGTTTACATGCAATTAAGTTTATGATTCGATATTACATGCATAAGGTAGAAAAGAAATATGGTCAGTAATGCAAGGAATAGATTACTAAAGGATTAAAGGTTAATTGATAAAAAAATTTAAGGGTACTGATTCACCCCTCCCCTCTAAGTACACACCATTCCATTATTCCAACAATTGGTATCAGAGCTAGATCTCTTATTTTGAAAATTTTAAATACTTGAGAGAAAAGATCATACAATGGAAAGGTATAAGCTAGATAAGAATATTACGAATTAGAAATTGTAGATACAGATCTTCTATGAGCAATACAAAGAATCAAGAATCAAGATGAGAGAGCTATTGGATGAAAGAAAGGTTATGACATCTCGCTGTAATGAAACAAACTATCATGAAGAAGAGATACCTAATTTATTTGAGTCATCAGGATCTACATCTAGCAATACATCATACACATCTGAAGGAAGCATTACAAGTCTGAATGAAATCAATCAACATCTAACAGAACAAGTAAAGGTACTGCAAATCGGTCAAGAGACACAAATGGTAAGAATGATTGATGTTATGAATGATGCTAGACAAGATGAACAAGAAAGAACACTAGCTATTGATGACAAGAGGAAGATCATTGAAAAGCTACAAGAGAGAGAAATGGAGATACAAATACTTACTAAACATCATCATGAGATCACCAATCAAATAGTTCTTATGAGTCATGAGGAAAACCGAGTGAACATAGAACTCAATGGGAAATTGGAAGCCATTGGTGAACTAAGAGAAGAGAATGAGATACTGAAGCATGAAGCAAGGATTCAACAACAACACAATGATATGATCAAGAAAGCACAAAAAGAATGGATGCTTTTCTGAATGGACAAAGGAGACTCAACAAAAATACCAGTCTAGGGTATACCTATTAGTAATAACTGAGAGGGGGGGGGGGGGGAATCAGTGGCCTAAAAATACTCCAATAANAGAGGGGGGGGGGGGTGAATCAGTGGCCTAAAAATACTCCAATAATCAACCCTTAAAACTTAGTACCACAAAGTTATACCTCTAGTTATCTTTAGTCCTATAAGATGAATGCCTCCAAATACTTATATCAATTTACTACTGCTCAGAATGTTTTGTAAAACCTTCTACTGTAGATTTACTAATTAGCAGTCTGTCAATTTACCAAAAGACAATAAATTATCTACTGTATACCAATCAATCCAATTAAGTTAAGTGTAATGAAAAACACTAAAGTAATGACTCATAAACACATTGACACATGGATTTTCAACGTGGAAACCTTGTTAAGGGAAAACCACTTGGGACCGGTAACCCAAAATTTTCACTCTTCTAAAGTGAGCTCGGTGAAGAGCCAACCCTGTTAAAGGTTACAAACACACTGTTAGGTGTGACCTTATTAAAGGATTTAAAAGTTTAGTCTATCACTTGATATCGGGCATCTCTATGCTACCATCCTTGATCAAACACTCACTTGGCCTGTCAATAGGTATCTGGCATCTCATCCTATCTTCATGATCAAAATTTTTGATACTCCATTGGATGTATCAAAATATAGAAAGGATCTTTAAATCCCACTTGGTTAAGAGACTTTATGAATTAATGGTTAAACTAAAATAGTATGATCTGTTCACATATACAACTATACTTGCAGATTTTCAAATCTATTGTGATCTCACAAACTATTCTGATCACTATAACTCTATTTATACCTTTGCTCCACTTTGATTCTTCTTGGTGATGCTGTGCTCTATTGCTCAGTGTCCGCAAAATTCTTTAGCTCTTTCCTCAGCTTGTTGATCAACACTATATGAAGTTTCTCTTCATCAGTTTCTCTTCAGCATCCTCTTGTTCATTCCTTCACCCACACATGTTCGTAATGAATTGAGTTGTATCTTAAATAGACATGATATCACCATTGTTAGGTGCTCGATCTTCTTGATCTTGGCATGATCCACAATTCCCGCCAATTATATTTAAAGCAAAACTCTTGTTTTATCTCGCTGAGATCTTCTTGCCAACTGGACAAATCAGCTTTAAATCAATCACTTATCTCTAGCTTATCTTGTCGATGAAAATAATGATAACTACCAGTTGAATCTATATTTATCTCTGCTAGCTAGATATTTTGTCATTTTCAAACTCCAATTATTTTCAGTTTAAAAACTCTCTGATAGCGTTGGTCAACACTCTAGTTCTCCTCGGGCTTCTAAGTTAGTTTACACTATGTTTGTGGCTGTCGGGTTTGCTTTTGATTCTGCTCGTCGGTAATGCTCATCGATTTCCTTGCTTGGGCATCACTATGACTTGACTATAGGTGAT
Organism: Thuja plicata; assembly: GCA_018584345.1. Classification (NCBI taxonomy): domain Eukaryota; kingdom Viridiplantae; phylum Streptophyta; class Pinopsida; order Cupressales; family Cupressaceae; genus Thuja; species Thuja plicata. The sequence continues at coordinate 1,995,315 of MU223436.1, read as the reverse complement.
CTATATCCATCAGATTCCACTGACCGTCGGTGTGTGTAGTCACAATGTGAATGCCTTTCTTTTATGCATTACAGAAAGCATAATCTTTATCTCTCTGATCCTCTGAAGTCTTTGACACTTTGATTATAACCGATTATATTATATCAAGTTGACATCAATACAATACAATTAACTAATTTAATGTCTTGCATTATCCTTCTGCATTTCAGTGATCAACTTAACATCTTCAAACATTCAATTAGTTACATGTCATCAATCTCTCCCTTTGGCATTGATGGCAACATATTACATTATCATACTATACTATCACTAATACAATATGAAATATACAGTTTCATCAAGCTTTCCTAATGCAACTATTACAAATGTTTGGCTCTCAGTAAGCTCAAAAATAGCTTAGATTTGTTTCATGCAGAGTGGTTATCTTCAATCTTTAATCCCTTCATTGAATAGATGTATCATCTAATATCTTTGTTCTGATATGTGCTCTGCCTTGACTGTTCCTCTTCTTGATAATCTCTTTTTCCTTTGACAACATTCTTTCTCTTTTTCTAAACTCTCTCCCATTGTTACTTCTCTCCCTTAGATGGATATTTCATGTGTAATCAATTTTTCTCCCTTTGAATATTGATTAACTCTTCCTTTCTGATTCTCAGGAACTTCTCTTCATGGATAATGATATAATCTCTCCTTTAATCATATCTCTCCTTTATATGATATGGAGACCATCTCTCCCTTTGTATGATAAAGCAAATCTCTCCCTAATGATAATTCTCCCTTTTGTATGATAATGAGATATTTCTCTCCCTTTGACAACAATGCCAAACAAAAATACTTCTCTTTATCTTATCATCTATATCATCTTCCATCTCTTTGCATAATATACTCCTTGAATTTCCCTATCCATCAGCAATACAATGTTCTAATTTTCCGTGTAGCTATGTACCTTTCAATGTACAGATGTATCTGTTGCTGTCCATCTTAGTGTTTGCATCAACATGACTGATCTTGAGATTTGGTATAGGCTAATGAAACATCCTAGTCAGATTATTGACCGATAGACAAGGGTTGAATCCCTAGTCTCTATCTCAGGTACTCTAATGTATCCTTCGATAATGGCTTGGTGAATATATCAGCTAACTATTCCTTTGATTGAACATATTCTAGTGTCACTTCCTTTGCTTGCACTTGTTCTCTCAAATAGTGACACTTGATAGCAATATGCTTAGTCTTAGCATGCATGACTAGATTCTTAGAAATGTTTATTGCACTGGTATTATCACAATAGATAATTACTGGTTCAAGGATATTCATATGCATACCTTCCAGTAATTGTTTGATCCATGCAATATTAGAGAAATTTGCAGTATTAGCCACATATTCTCCTTTTGTAGTAGACTGAGAGATGCATCCTTGCTTCTTGCTTATCCATGTGACAAGTCTGTCACCCATGAAGAATGCTCCTCCAGTTGTGCTCTTTCGGTGATCAATGTTTCCAGCCCAATCAACATATGTATAAACTTGTAGCTCAACTTTTCCTTCTCTTTTGTACCATAACCATAGTCCTCGGTGTTCTTAAGATATCTCAAAATTCTTTTGACAGTAGTCATATGTGATTCTTTGGGATTAGCAGAGAATATTGCAACTATTCCCACTGCATGTGCTATATCTGGTCTAGTGTGAACAACATACATCAGTTTGCCAATCATTGATCTATATAAGGTTTGATTTACCTCATTTGTCTTATCTTCCTTTGTCAACTTGCATCCAGTAGTCATAGGTATTCAAACTAGTTTGGAATCTTCCATCTTGAATATCTTTAGCACTTCCTTTATGTATTTGGACTGAGTGATGTAAATGCCTACATCTTGTTGAAGAATCTGTAGACCAAGAAAGAATTTGATCTCTCCAAACATAGACATTTCAAATTCCTCGCTCCTTTCATCAACAAAGGATTTGCATAACAATTCATTCCCTCCAAAAATGATATCATCAACAAAAATTTTAGCAATCAGAATATTACCATCGATATCTTCTTTTAAGTACAGATTGTTATTTTCACTTGTTCTAACAAATTTTATGCTAATGAGATATGAGTGAAGTATTTCATACCAAGCTCTCGGTGCTTTTTTCAATCCATACAAGGCTTTATGTAGTCTACATACCATATTTCTCTTGTCTGGATTAACAAACGCTTTTGGTTGTTCAATGTATACCTCTTCCTCAAGTATTCCATTTAGGAATGTAGATTTGACATCCATTTGGTATACCTTGAATCCTTTAAATACATCATAAGCAAGTAAGATTCTAACTCCTTCTAGTCTAGAAATGGGTGCAAAGGTTTCACCATAATCAATACCTTCTTCTTGTGCATATCCCTTGCATACTAATCTTGCTTTGTTTCTAGTGACTTATCCATTCTCATTCAGCTTGTTTCTAAATATCCATTTGGTATCGATGACATTCTTGTCATCTGGTCTTGGTACTAGTGTCCATGTATTGTTCTTCTCAATTTGTTCTATCTCTTCATTCATAGCACTGACCCATTCTTCATTCTCAAGTGCATTGCAAACAAATTTAGGCTCAAAATCACAAAGTAAACATATGGTGTTAAGTGACTTACTTCTTGTTCTTGTTCCAACTTTTTTGTCTCCTATGATTTGGTTCTATGGATGATGTCTTCTGACATACTTGGAAAGTTTTGGTTCAGCTCCGTGTTCATCATTCTAATTATCTTCTTCACCTTCATTTCCATTGTTCGAAACATCATCTTGAGTATTATCTTGATCATCGGTAATTGCAGCCTGATGCTCAGGTGCAATGTTTTGATGCTCAAGAGTGACACACTGTTTCTCAGGTAGAGTGTCAGGTTCTATATAAACAAACCTGCCGTAGTCCTCTAGTTCCTTTTTTCTTTCCTTATCATTCTTTTCTGCAAATTCATCTATTTTCACATTTGCACTTTCAATGATTTTGTTAGATGACTTGTTAAGACATTTATAAGCCTTGCTTTTGGTT
>MU223436.1:1942011-1976914 GCA_018584345.1 Thuja plicata | reverse complement strand
TATATATATATATAGAGAGAGAGAGAGAGAGAGAGAGAGAGAGAGAGAGAGAGAGAGAGAGGTGTTGTACCCCTTGCATAATTTTTGAAATGTTATATTATTATGTGTGTGTTACACCTAGAGGAACCTAGATGGATGTACATCACTAGACATGAATATTCTTGTGGCTACTTTATGTGTTGTATTGTAACATTGGGAATTATATTTAATGTGGGTGTTACATTGGGATATGATATTATATTTATTTAATATTGGGAAAAGATAATTAGTAAAGTGAAAAGTTAGTACCCAATATTAAATGAGGGGTCAATGGTATTGGTTCGGTTGGTTTTATTTTACCACTAGTATTTTGTGTGAGCTTATTTGTATAAAAACAATCACATGTTAGTGGTTTATCTTGGTTGGTTGAGTGGGTTGTCATTATTAAGTCCTTAAGAAGGTTGCATATGTAAAGTGTGACATGAGATGTGTGGATGCATGCTTGGGCACATGTAGAATGCATTGGAGGGCTTGGCATTTCAAAAGTATTCATTGTAATTCTGCAAGTGCTTTGTATTATTTTATAGTTGAATAATACAATGAAATATGGATATTTTTTTAGGCTAGTATTTTCCCTCGTGAGGGTTTTCCTAGGGTATATCTTGTGGCATGTCTATTTGATCTTTGCATAATGGTCATTATGTAAGCTCATATTCATCGTTATCTCTCAAGGGTTATGTTGGAAAATGAATTAACTGTAAGTGGGAATGAAGCATTATTTCGAATAAGTGGCATCAAAGTGTAGACACCTAAAATTGTCCCATCGCCTGTGCACGATGTTAACACTAATTTTTGTCTTAATTGATTAAATAGTCTTAATTATTTAATTAATTTGTGTCACTCTCCTATTTTAATTTAAAATTCATCTTTTCACTCTAAAATCAATAATTGAATGATTTTAATTAATTATTTAAGTATTTAACATCCACTTCATTAATCTTCTAATTATTTTCTAATTTTGTCTAATAATCCTTGTAAATATTAATTAAATGATTTTATTATTTAAATAATGCATTTTCTCTAATTTTAATTGAATAATTCTTATTATTTAATTAAATTAACATTCCTTATTCTTGTCATCGCAATTAAATGATTATTACAATTATTTAATTTACTATCTATGTCTTCTATAATAAAATAAAATAATTGTTTTATTTAACTATTCCACTTCCACGATGTTAACAAAGTCTTCTAAAAATAAATAAATTATGCAATTTATTTATTCCTAATCATGCACAATTAAATAAATTTTAAATTTATTTAATAATAATTATTCTTCTAGTTTCACCTCCATGACTAATACTGACTTTCAGTCTCACTCTCTAATCTATTCTATCATCTGTCCAATCACTTTTCCTAACTGATCAATCTAATTAGTCTTCTCTCCAATCTAACCAGTTCATTAGTCAATCAATTCTCTTAACTGATCAATCTAATTAGTCTTCTATCCAATCTATTTAGCATTCTAATCAATCAATTATGTAATGCAGTCAATTAGCTCTTAATTAGTCTGAGTAATCAATTTTCAATGAAGTCTAGTCTAAATGAGTCTTAACTATTCATTATCAATCAATCATAACTATCTTTTGAAATCCAAGGAAAAATCTATATAATGAAGGTGATTATTCATCAATCAGAACCACAATTTTTGAATTATCATGTTATCATAATTGGAGCAAATCTAGAAGCTTACAATTGCAAAGAGGAGAAAAGACAATGGAGGATTTATAGTTTGATGCTTGCACGTTCATTTTCTCTAAATTATTTATTGTATGCATTGAATTATGACATTTCTCTCTTGAATAGGAGTACATTGTGTTGGTTCCCAAAAAGGTTTTGTGCTTCAATAGCTACCAATACACTCACTACAAATTTTGAAGAGTTTCCAACTCCAATTATCAAACCCCCATGAATGACTAGACCAACTAATAGGGATTATAAACCCCCCCCTACACTTTTGGCTCTGCAAGACCAAGGTGGGTAAACCTGAATACAATATAATACTACCCTCATTAAACACACCCCTGAATTTGATAAACAAATTATCTCATAAGAGGCTCAACAATAACAAGAAAATACTAAGTAAGAGATAATTACTCATTGGTTCTCAATTATTATGGAGCATGAGATACACACACCACAGATAAAACTGAAAAATAAAAAGATACTTAATCAGAAGATGATATAACTAGACAACATGAACCAACAAAATAACAATTATAACATATTTAGATTAGTTCCTTATCATTGGGCAATACTCTCAATTTACAACCCGTTATATGAATGACATAAAATTGCTAATGATCCAGGGTTTAGATTATTATTACATTACAATAATATCTATTCATGTAATCCAAAATCAAACTTCTTATAATAATCCTTATATCTGCCTTATGAACTTATGAATTAATTTTCAGCATTTTAATTAATCTTTGATCAAAGCTTAGAACTAAACATACACATACAAAAAATATGCAGTGAATTGAATAAAAACTTTGAATTATTGAATTCATAACTCATAAAAACAATAAAGTGGAGAGCACGAGATCTGGAATATATTTTATTAACTTCAGAATCAGTGTCTTCATACATTGATTTTCTCACTAAAATAAGACTCAACAAGATTAGATCTCCAATACTAAAATTCTAATTGCTTTGTAGAATGTTATACAAGACTCATGACATATGTTAAACCCGACTAAGGTTGAACCAAATCTTATGAATTCAAGACAAAATATCTTAGCCTCTCCTAAGTGATCTTGGAAATCCTTTTATATAACAAATGTTGCAACAAGCTACAGATCACTTAGGACAAAACAACTAACTGCTCAACAACAAAAAACTAGGAAAAACATATCAAGTGTTCAAATTTGCAGCTCGGGAAATTGAGCATAAGAAATATGACAACTGGAACTTTTGTCTGAAGGTAAATCAAATACAACTTCTTTGGATCACATAGGCTACCCGCAACTTTTGAAGGAAAATTCAAGGTACCTATTGAAATAATTATTCTCCCTATAAAAATGCTCAAGTGTTATGTTAGTAACCATCCACAAAGACAAAATTGATGGAATTTGACTATCAAATATATTTTCCTTTATTCAATTTCATCTCCCATCTAGATAATTCCATATCTGATGGCCAACCAAAAGTATTAACAGGCTCTAATAGTCCAACTGGCTCATTCCAACGAGCATCAGTTATAACCCTTGCATATGCAATAAATTTTACAAGGTCCACCTCAACTCTAAAAAGATTGTCTAGTACATCATTGAAACCGGGTGTATCAATATCACTTGTTATATGTAACAATGTTTCAACACTATCAACAATCAAATCAAAATCTTCCATCGATGTATGGACATCCTTCAATTTTCCCTCCTTGTCATAAATGTTGGGAAAATAGGCATTGTATGAATCAACTAATAACTGCAACTTGCCCTTGATTATCTGATCTTTGACTTTGAAAAATGCAACTAGTGTGTTTACTATGTTAACCATATCCTTTGTCTCTACAATCTTATCATGTAAGTCAGGCCTATAAATAAAAATAGTTGCAAGTTTCTCCATTGACAAATTTCTTCCCGACCATAAGGTGAAAAAAGGGTTTAGAAGGGTCATTGCCTATGTACACTTCCCTTCAACAACTTGTAAATATATATGGGAACCATGGGCAACATCCAATTTGTTCTTTAAATATCTATCCTATTTTGCAGAATTTATAGCAATACTTTGACTCCCAAAGTATTCTTTTCTTCCTCTAATTTATCTTTTCTACCAACATATTACTTTATCTTTTCATCATTGGTAACAGGAACAAAAACAACAACATTAGAATCAAATGAATTAAACTCACCAACTATCTCAACTGAAGCATCCATCATCTCACAAGTAGAAAGCACTGGAAAATTAGCTAACCTTTCAGTCAACTCAATAATTTTCTCTTCAAGCATACTATTAAGCATAAGCTGCCCTTCATATTCCTTTTAAATCCTGATCACAACATTATATGTCTCTGCAGCTCTTCTCTCTAAATCTTCAGCTTTGGATTGATTAAAAAATGACACATGAGTTAAAAGGTCAACAATCTCTATATTACTCACATTTTGAATATTCCAGATAAGTCTGTCACCCTGCCTTTATCTTGTATATCAATAAGCCTCAACTTCTGTGTAGCAGGTGCAAGTGACCAATTAGACAATGTTTTACTTTTTGGATCAAAACCACACCAACTTCAACTTTAGATATGAAAATTGGATCAGACGGTCTCCTTATCTGATTAATAACAAAAGAGGATTGCATATCCCATCCAGGCATTAGAAGCATTCCACTTCTTTTCACAAGTTCACTTGCTTGTTCCACATTAAGTGCACAATTATTAGGATCATATTCTTGTAGTGTTAGCACTAAATTTTCTTTCTTTTCATCAGTATCATCCTCTGGCCCCAAGTTCAACTTTAACTCATTTTCCTTCAATTTAAACAAAAAATTTTGAACTCATCAGTCTGGATGAAATCATCATCCTGCAGAAACATATTGGAAAGTAATAATCTATCGTCCATCTGAGAAATTAATGCTAATTTTGATTCTCCAGTCTCTCAATGTTTGTCTCAACTCATGTAAATAAGGCCCCTTCTTAGTGATTACTACCTTGGTAGGATCCTTCATTATCCTAGCAACATGCTCAACCTTTTGCCTTTTAGCTCTTGGCCTTTGTGAAGACTCAACCTCATCGCCTTCCTCCATAATCTCAATAAACTCCTTTCTTGGAGACACATCTCTATGTGATGATTCTATATCTTTAGGATTAACCTTGGACTTAGCTCCAGTAGGCACATAAAATATCTTTTCCATAATTTCATCATATTTTTCAAGGAAATTGTTTAATCTATCTTAATACCAAAGTTCATGGTAAAAACTAGGGAAAGAAGGATCAACTTCCTTGAATTTCCTTTCAACTTTCTAGATATCATTCCACCTCCTACTCTTCTCAATCAATTCATTAGTGACAATGGTATTTCTTATGATATCCTCCTCAGGTAAAGGCTCATGAACTAGAAAAGCAACACTTACCATTTCCTTCAAAGTGTATCTCATGAATCCCTCAGGATCACATAATCTCGATTTGGCAGTATACAATCTGTAATGTCTTAGAAAATCATTCATAGAATCCAAGGCCCATTTACCTATTGTAAAATCACCTACCACCCACAATCTAGGTAAGAAGGTGCCTTTCTTCTTCTTGGGACCTAAATATTTGTTATCAACTAATGGAAATTGCTAAATGAATTCAATTATACCCACCCTGACAGGGACATATTTTGGCAAGATATGGGGTGGTTGAGGACAACCAAAAACTCTAATAATAGTAATAATTTCAAAGAAAAATTCATCTCCCCAGTTATGCCTAATGAGCCCATGATTGTTAGCATGCAAAGGTTTGATCATTCTTATAAGTTCAAGAGTGTTAATGTTTTGAACCGAAATAGCAAAGAAACAAAATTTTCTTAACACAACACATGCAAGAATAAATGACACAAAAAGACACTAATATTTATCCTAGGAAAACCCTCCAACTTGAGGGGAAAAACCCAACCACACAAGAAATGATGCTTTATTGATAAAATAATAGAGATCTGTGTAAAATGCTTCAAACTAAACCAACAATCCATCTAATACACACAAAACCAGAAATATAATGTGTGCCTAACGCCCAACCAATGCACAACACAAAGAAATGTATAGAACACTTGACTCTTCATCTTTGAAACTGAAGACTCTTTAAATTCTAGGCACAAGTCTCTTCATTTCAAATGAATCTCTCTTCACATCTCCATGCAAGTCTTTTCAATTTCAAAGTACAAGACCCTTCACATTTCTTAGACAAGTGATTCACCTTTAGGAGAAATATAACTCCTGATGCTATATATAAAATCAACACTCCCTCTTAGCTTGGGAGGTATCTTTCGAGATTCTCATGTCATAGATTCTCTCAACATGACCCTCACAATGGCTACACCCATTGTGAGAAAACCAAAAACTTTATAACGGATACGCTCAATGTGATATCATCATCTCAACATGATGTTAACCATGGCTACTCCCAGAGGGTGAATAATACAAGAGCTAAATCATGGAGTCTCTCACATGACATCCACCATAGTTGCTCTCAGAAGGTGAATAATACAAGAGCTAAATCATGGAGTCTCTCACATGACATCCACCATAGTTACTCCCAGAGGGTAGAACAAGGGATTTCACCTCAAAAAAAATTTGCAAAGAAGAATGCATTAAAAAGGAATTGCACCTCAAACTTCTCCCTCATGGAGAAGAAAATGTTATCAAGGGATTGCACCTCAAAATTCTCCCTCTCAGAGAAGAACTCATTAACAAGGGATTGCACCTTGAACTTCTCCCTCTCAAAGAAGAACTCATTAAAACACATAAAATATCATTTGAATGCTAAGACTCCCTCTTAGCTGAGACTCCCTCTCAATAGGGGCAACATTATCATGGCTTTGCTTATCACAATACCAGGAAATTGGCTCCAATGTTTGTCCAACAATGAGCTTTTGTAGTCACACTGCTACACAAGCTTGTTGATCCTTTGAAAAGGACTTGAAATTATATATCTACCATTCAAGCTCCCTCTAAATCTAATTTACGTAGCTAAATATACTCCCTATGAATTTCATTTCTTCCTCTTCTAAGGAACTAATTGGAATGACAATCTGAATAGGTTCTTCCTCTTTAATGAAGTTATGTGCCACTAATTCAGTCCTATGGCTGCAAGCAGTGCTCCCATGTTCATTTTTATAGCTTGCATTACTTTTCATGTAATCACTCATCATCACGTTGCTTCTTGATCCATCTTGGTAGTATTTTTAGAGAGATTAGCAATAGTTCATAGAATCAAACTATTCATAAAGAGAAAATATACTGATCAATGCTAAAAGCATACATGATTCACTTTTCTTAATATTATAGCATGAATTAACTACATAAAACTCATGATTAATATTCAAATAATTATCTCTTTATTGCCTAAATTTCCTCACAATCCACCAATAGATATTTCACCATCACACAATTATAGAGAATGAAAAATTTGAACACTAGTACATCTGCTATCCTCATAGACATGAATGCCAAACATGTAAGCATATATGAACATGACAACATCCTCACTGTCCAAGTAAGAAGCCTCATAAGAGATTATACCCTCTAAGGCTCTTCAAATACACATTCTCATATTAATCTATCACTTTGAACAACATATTTGACTCCCATTAGACATTACGATTCTTCTAGAATCCAATTGTTCTATTCTTGTTAAGATTATTTCCTTAGACCTGCTATGATACCATGTTAATGTTTTGAACCAGAATAGCAGAGAAACAAAAGATTCTTAACACAAAACATGCAAGAATAGATGACACAAAAAGACACTAATATTTATCCTGGGAAAACCTCCAACTTGAGGGGATAAACCCAACCACACAAGAAATGATGCTTTATTGATAAAATAATAGATATATGTGTAAAATGCTTCAATCTAAACCAAAAATCTATCTATTACACAAAAAACCAATAATATAATGCGTGTCTAACACCCAACCAAGCACAATACAAATAAATATATAGAAGACTTGATTCTTCATCTTTGAAACTGAAGAATCTTTACATTCTAGGCACAAGTATCTTCAATTCAAATGGATCTCTCTTCACATCTCCATGAAAGTCTTTTCAATTTACAAATGATAGACCCTTCACATTTCTTGGACAAGTGATTCACCTTCAAGAGAAAGATAACTCCTGGCACTATATAACATCAACACTTCCTCTTAACTTGGGAGGTATCTTTTGAGATTATCATGTCATGGATTCTCTCAACATGACCATCACAATGGCTACACCCATTGCGAGAAAACCAAAAAATTTATAATGGATACTCTCAATGCGATATCATCATCTCAACATGACGCTCACCATTGCTACTCCTAGAGGGTGAATAATACAAGAGCTAAATCATGGAGTCTCTCACATGACATCCACTATAGCAACTCCCAGAGGGTGGATCCACCATAGCTACTCCTAAAGGGTGGAACAAGGGCTTTCACCTCAAAAAAAATTGCAAATAAGAATGCATTAGCAAGGGATTGCACCTCAAACTTCTCCCTCACAGAGAAGAACTCATTAACAAGGGATATCACCTTGAAATCATCCCTCTTAGAGGAGAACTCATTAACAAGGGATTTCACCTCAAACTTCTCCCTCTCAAAGAAGAACTCGTTAAAACACATAAAATATCATCTGAATGCTAAGACTCCCTCTCAGATGAGACTCCCTCTCAATGGAGGCAACATTATCATGGATTTGATTATCAGAATACCAGAAAATTGGCTCCAATGTTTGTCCAACAATGAGCTTTTGCAGTCACACTGCTACACAAGCTTGTTGGTCCTCTACAAAGGACTTGGCATTATACATCGCCACTCATGATCCCTCTGAATCTGATTTCTGTAGCTGAATATCCTCCCTCTGAATTTCATTTCTTCCTCTTCGAAGGAACTAATTGCAATGACAACCTGAATAGGTTCTTTCTCTTTAATGAAGTTATGTGCCACCAATTCAGTCCCATGGCTGCAAGCAACGTTCCCATGTTCATTTCTATATCCTGCATTACTTTGCATGTAATCTCTCATCATCATGTTGTTTCTCAATCCATCTTGGAAGCATTTTTAGAGAGATTAGCAATAGTTCATTTAATTAAACTATTCATAAAGAGAAAATATAATGATCAATGCTAAAAGCATACGTGATTCACTATTCTTAATATTATAGCATGAACTAACTACATAAAATTCATGATCAATATTCAAATACTTATCTCTTTGTTGCCTGAATTTCCTCACAATCCACCAATAGATCTTTCGCCATCACGTAGTTATAGAGAATGAAAAATTTGAACACCAGTACATCTTCGATCCTCATAGACATGAATGCCAAACATGTAAGTATAGATGAACATGACAACATTCTCCCTATCCAAGTAAGAAGCCTCATAAGAGATTCTACCCTCCAAGGCTTTTCAGCTACACGTTCTCATATGAATCTATCATTTTGAACAACATATTCAACTCCCATTAGACATTAAGATTCTTCTAGAATCCAATTGTTCTATTCTAGTTAGGATCATTTCCTTAAACCTGCTATGATACCATGTTAATGTTTTGAACCATAATAGCAAAGAAAGAAAAGATTATTAACACAAAACATGCAAGATTAGATGACACAAAAAGACACTAATATTTATCTTGGGAAAACCATCCAACTTGAGGGGAAAAACCCAACCACACAAGAAATGATGTTGTATTGATAAAATAATAGAGATATGTGTAAATGCTTCAAACTAAACCAACAATCCATATACTACACACAAAACCAAAAATATAATGTGTGTCTAATGCCCAACCAATGCACAATACAAAGAAATATTTATAAGACTTGACTCTTCATCTTTGAAACTAAAGGCTCTTTACATTCTAGGCACAACTCTATTCATTTCAAATGGATCTCTCTTCACATCTCCATCCAAGTCTTTTCAATTTCCAAATTAAAGACCCTTCACATTTCTTGGACAAGTGATTCGCCTTCAGGAGAAAGATAACTCATGATTCTATATAACATCAACACTCCCTCTTAGCTTGGGAGGTATCTTTCAAGATTCTCATGTCATGGATTCTCTCAACATGACCCTCACAATGGCTACACCCATTGTGAGAAAACCAAAAACTTTATAATGGATACTCTCAATGCAATATCATCATCTCAACATGACATTCACCATGGCTACTCCCAGAGGGTGAATAATACAAGAGCTAAATCATGGGGTCTCTCACATGACATCCACCACAGCTACTCCCAGAGGGTGGATCCACCATAGCTACTCCTAGAGGGTGGAACAAGGGCTTTCACCTCAAACTTTTTTTGCAAAGAAGAATGCATTAACAAGGGATTTCACCTCGAACTTGTCCCTCATGGAGAAGAACTCATTGACAAGGGATTGTACCTTGAACTTCTCCCTCTTAGAGAAGAACTCATTAACAAGGGATTGCACCTCAAACTTCTCGCTCTCAGAGAAGAACTCATTAAAACACATAAAATATAATCTGAATGCTGAGACTCCCTCTCAATAGGGACAACATTCTCATGGATTTGATTATCACAATACTAGGAAATTGGCTCCAATATTTATCCAACAATAAGCTTTTGCAATCACACTGTTACACAAGCATGTTGATCCTCTGCAAAGGACTTGTAATTATACATATGCCACTCAATATCCCTTCGAATCTAATTTCTACAGCTGAATAGTCTCCCTTTGAATGAAATTTCATCCCCTTTGAAGAAAATAATTGTAATGAAAATTTAAATAGGTTCTTTCTCTTTAATGAAGCTATGTGCCACCAATTCAGTACCATGGCTACAAGCAACATTCCCATGTTCATTTCTATAGCCTGCATGACTTTGCATGTAATCTATCATCATCCCATTGCTTCTTGATCCGTCTTGGAAGCATTTTTAGAGAGATTAGCAATAGTTTATAGAATCAAACTATTCACAATGAGAAAATATACTGATCATTGCTAAAAGCATACATGATTCACTATTCTTAATATTATAGCATGAATTAACTACATAAAATTCATGATCAATATTCAAATACTTATCTCTTTATTGCCTAAATTTCCTCACAATCCACCAATAGATCTTTTGCCATCACACAATTATAGAGAATGAAAATTTTGAACACTAGTAGATCTTCTATCCTCATAGACATGAATGTCAAACATGTAAGCATAAAAAACCATGACAACATCCTCCATGTCTAGGTAAGAAGCTTCATAAGAGATTATACCCTTCAAGGCTCTTCAGCTACATGTTCTCATATGAATCCATCATTTTGAACAACATATTCGACCCCCATTAGACATTATGATTCTTCTAGAATCCAATAGGTAGTATGTTCTCATATGAGATCTGTGTATAATGCTTCAAATTGAACCAAAAATACATCTACTACACATAGAATAAACTGTTAATCTCTAAGTTCTGTTGATGATTAGTGACCAACACTTAGTCATTCACTTAGGAAGTTTTAGTTGGCTATCACTGTGGCTGAGCTAAAACTATGCAAGGCCGAGCAACATTGCCTAGTTACATTACTGAGCCGAGTTGTATTATGCCGAGCTGAGTAGGATACAGAGATGATAAGTGCCGAGCGACAGAGATGTTAAGTGCCGAGTAGAGAAGTTTTTTGTATACATGTTTGGAATGATTCAAACTTCGAGGATAAGTGATCTGGCTGACTTGTATAAGATTTTTGGGCTGACTTATGTATGCATTTAATATTCTTCTACAAAGTTAGTTATGCATTTAATTATTTTATCCTATGCATGATCTATTGTAAACATTAATTGTAATACCCTTAAGGTATAGGTATTAGATCTTGATCATTGATCTAGATCTCGCTATCAGACTTGAACAGATATATTAGATTGCTTCTAAAACCTATTTTGTGTGTGTAAGAAGAGAGCAGATGAAGTGTGTGGTGACTGCATTTTGAAGTAAAATGCACAGAGGGTTATTTTGTTAAAAAGCAGAGATCAAGTAGAGTGAACAACAAAGTAAAGTTATATCAAATTGTGAGATCATAGAAGGTACTAGAAAGAGGATATTTGTCATCAGCATCTGAGTTCATAACGAAGGATCAATACTTGAGACATTCTAATCATTGTATCAGGTGAATCTCTTAACAGAGTGGTTCTAGCAGACCTTTCTAAATCTCCTAACAAAGTGCTTACTTTATTGTAAGTTGAAATCCTTTCACAGGGTAGATTGTAATGATCTTTAGCTCTTAACTGGGTAGAACTTTAATAGGGTAGATTGCATTTTGTAATCAACTTTTGTAGCCTTAACAGACACACTTTATTACTGCAGTAGTGGAGAATTTTGTGGGTGTCATCCCCACCCCACTTTTACCTATTTGGGTTTCTTGGTTACCAAGTTCTTGTGTTATGAGTTGTTTATTTCATTGTGTGGATGCTATCTGATATTACATTAGATTCATATATGTATGAATGTGGATCAGTTTGTTTTAAGTGTTTAATTTTGAAGATTTGATTCACCCCCCTCTCAGTATCTTGCTTTCCCATTATTGTATTTCCAGGCTGTGACACCCAGGGTAACATGCTTAGATCCATTTCCATATGAAATTAACATTGATGAAGCATCAGCTGCCATCATTGCACTCCTAGCCGAGGCAATTGATACTACAGCATAAAGGTTTGGAAATTTTGATGAAGCCAAAGTAAAAATTTCAAGAAGCTTAACATAGGGAACTATGGAGAGGAAAAGAAAGAAAATTGTGAAAAATCTGAAGAAAATGGTTGGTTTAGGTAGTGATGAAGAACTTGAGGATGCACCTTTAGGCCTAACCATAGGACAAGGTGAGGATATATCTACAGAAGAGGAAGTGAGTGCATCAGAAGAGATCACTAAGAAAGCTAAGAGTAAAAGACCATCAATTGTCATAGTAACCAAGCTGAGCAAAGCTAAACCTAAGGTTACACCTCCTACAGCTAATTGTCTGAGGACTAGAGCATCTACTGTTACTTCTCCAGTAGAAGTACAAACAAAAGTGTATGGAAAGAAGAAGGTTGGAGAAAGTAGTTCTGGAAAGGAAGCTAAAATTGCTCCTAAGGCTGAACCGAGTAAGCCAGCAAAGAGACCTAGAAGGAAACTATAGTTGGGGACACATAGTGATGATGAAAAGACTAAAATTGATCAACCCAGTAACATACCTATAACACAATTTAAGAAACCAACTAGTATTGATGAGGTATGTGACACTTTGAGGAATTCAGCAGGGTTAGCAACTTTCAAGTTCATTAAGTATGAGAAATTGAATAATGTGGATAAGCACAAAGTTCAGGAAGCACTCTCGGATATGATGAATACTTTCAATTTAACTCCTACAGAGATAGGAAACCATGTGCCGAATGAACTATATGATTTTCTATCAAGAAAATGTGAATTTGCACTTACAACAAAGAGACAGATCAGGGAAGGAACTCTAGCCAAGGTAATACCTAAGTTAACTTCAAAACAAAGAGCCAAATTCATTGAGGAATACAAGAATAGGTTTGTTCCTAAGCTCAGAGGTTATGTTGTTCTGAAAAATGATATTGAAGGTTTAGTATAGTAGAGTACAAGGATTTGGAAGGAAATATTTGGAATGGCCATTCCAAAAGATAAGAAATCTGGTGAGGGAACATCCAAGCAAAAGACAAAAGAAATTGAAGTGGAGACTACCCTTGAGCCAAAAATGACTCAAGGCCGGATTGCTACAGAACAAGACAAGACCAAAGATGCATTAGACTCAACAAATTCTATTGATCCGACTACAGATAGTCTAATGGATTTCTTAGTTGATGATCCAAGCAATTTGAATGCCGAGGAACAAGATATGCCGAGTGGTACATACACTGATTTGCCTATTAAGGCAATTGATATTGAAGAAGGAAAGACCATAGCATCTGATGAGATAATTGAAGTTGTCAATGATTAGAAAGGTGAAGAGAAACAACAAACAAATGCACAAGAGGTAAATTCACAGAATCCACCTATTTTAGAGGTTGCCAAAATAGTTTTAGATAGTGGAGTAGTGATGAAGGATACTGTTGATAAGCCTAAGGAAGAAGAGGCAGTGCAAGTGTTGATTTATCTACCATACTCTGCATCATCCACTCCCACAGGTCCTAAAATTGGAGGTATGCCTAATCCATAGACAATACTGACAGAATTAAAAGAGGCAATGGACATTGACACTGTCACAGGAAAAGGTATTATGCAGCCGAGCATAAGTTCACCAGAGTT
Organism: Thuja plicata; assembly: GCA_018584345.1. Lineage (NCBI taxonomy): Eukaryota > Viridiplantae > Streptophyta > Pinopsida > Cupressales > Cupressaceae > Thuja > Thuja plicata. Next base: position 1,962,934 of record MU223436.1, on the reverse strand, counting down.
GAAGAAAAAGAAAGTTCTGAAGAAGAAGTCTCAAATTCTAGATGTAACATTAGATGAGGTAATTGCGATTCCACAATGGGATCCCAATGAATTATCTTTTGAACAAATAGGGACTCTTCAAGAATTGCTAAGGAAAGCTGGGATACTACATTTGAATCCACCCTGCAGCTTCCTAAACAATTTTTGGATAAGTACAACTTAACCCCACCAACAATCAGTGACAAAAACAAGAGGGAAATTAGTAAGGAAGTTGGAAAGGATATAGTATGATACATCAGTACAGAACATGTACACTTGTATATATTTTTTGAAGGCATGTAAACTTTTTGTATGAATAATTCCGAGTATATTCCTAGGGGGAGTACTTAGTATACTTAGGTAGCATTTTGATGAAATGAATGGAAGTAATGATAAGTGTGTTTTTTCCACTAATATCAAAGAGGGAGATTGTTAATCTCTAAATTCTGTTGATGATTAGTGACCAACACTTAGTCATTCACTTAGGCAGTTTTAGTTGGCTATCACTGTGGCCGAGCTAAAACTATGCAAGGCTGAGCAACATTGCCTAGTTACATTACTGAGCCGAGTAGGATACAGAGATGATAAGTGTCGAGCGACAGAGATGTTAAGTGCTGAGTAGAATAGTTTTTTGTATACATGTCTGGAATGATTCAAACTTTGAGGATAAGTGATCTGGCCAACTTGAATAAGCTTTTTGCGCCGACTTATGTATGTATTTAATATTCTTCTATAGAGTTAGTTATGCATTTAATTGTTTTATCCTATGCATGATCTATTGTAAACATTAATTGTAATACCTTTAAGGTATATGTATTAGATCTTGATCGTTGATCTAGATCTCACTATCAGACTTGAACAGATATATTAGATTGCTTCTAAACCCTATTTTGTGTGTGTAAGAAGAGAGCAGATGAAGTGTGTGGTGACTGCATTTTGAAGTAAAATGTACAGAGGGTTATTTTGTTAAAAAGTAGAGATCAAGAAGAGTGACAACATAGTGAACAACAAAGTAAAGTTATATCAGATTGTGAGATCATAGAAGGTACTAGAAAGAGGAGATCCGTCATCAACATCTGAGTGCATAACAAAGGATCAATACTTGAGACATTCTAATCATTGTATCAGGTGAAAATCTCTTAACAGAGTGGTTCTAGCAGACCTTTCTAAATCTCCTAACAGAGTGCTTACTTTATTGTAAGTTGAAATCCTTTCATAGGGTAGATTGTAATGATCTTTAGCTCTTAACCGGGTAGACCTTTAACAGGGTAGATTGCATTTTGTAATCAACTTTTGTAGCCTTAACAGGCACACTTTATTGCTGTAGTAGTGGAGAATTTTGTGGGTGTCATCCCCACCTTAGTTTTACCTATTTGGGTTTCTGGGTTACCAAGTTCTTGTGTTATGAGTTGTTTATTTCATTGTGTGGATGCTATTTGATATTACATTAGATTCATATATGTATGAATGTGGATCAATTTGTTTTAAGTGTTTAATTTTGAAGATCTGATTCACCCCCCCTCTCAGTATCTTGCTTTCCCATTATTGTATTTCCAACATAAACAATATAATGCGTGTCTAACGCCCAAACAATGCACAAGACAAATAAATATATAGAAGACTTGACTCTTCATCTTCAAAACTAAAGACTTTTTGCATTCTAGGATCAACTCTCTTCATTTTAAATGGATGCCTCTTCACATCTCTATGCAAGTATTTTCAATTTTCAAATACAAGACCCTTCACATTTATTGGCCAAGTAATTCAGCTTCAGGAGAAAGATAACTCCTAATGCTATATAACATCAAAAAAGAGGAATCCTATCCTCTTTTACACCTAACATATTCCTAAGAGGATTGACAATCGTATTTTCAAAATGTAAGAAAGAAAAATAATCAGTATTACTTTCTCAGACCCTTGTCCAGAGTTGTATTGGCATATGCATGCCCATGTCTTCCTTCATAAGTACTAGCTCCTTATCCACATAATCAAAATTTTAAAACAAGATGAGATGCATCAAAATTGAGCAATTTTTGAAATCAATTGTAGAAGGATTGTTCTAGATAGCAACCAGATCCTTTTGAATTTTGTTGATAATGAATCCCACATAATTATACTCTTTATTCACATGTGGGTGCTGAATGTCCATAGCTAACATCAACATATCTCCTATCACTATTTTTCTTCCATCCACTCCCAAAACCTTACACAAACCATACATAGTGTACTTTAAATAATTATGGAAGGTATCCAGATCATATGGTTCATTAACACTATCTAGAATTGGCACTAGCTTCCTCCCATCTCTTGGCATAAACTTAGGAATTTCATTCTTTTTCAAGACACCTTTATGCAAGTAATATTGCATTTTTTATTCATATAAGTCTATATCAACACTCATATCTCCAGTGATACCAAAATCCTCCACAAAGCTAGCTCTGTCAATTCTAACCAATGTAGATTTATCCTTCCTTCTGATACACTTGGTGAGTGGACAATAATTTTTTGTTAATGCTTTAACTAGTTCAACATCCAAAAAAACATTAGGGACAATCATTTTTCCATATTCAAAACCAAAGGGTTACACACAATGATTTCCTTCACTATGTTATTGAAAAATAATAAAAACAAAGAAGAACCAGTGGAACCAAGAGTATCTTGGTTCTTACATTGAAAACACATATCCCTCCATGCCTGCTCATTTGCTGATAATGAATTTGATGTCCCAGGAAACAATTGCACCCATTCCTCAAAAAATTTATCTTTCTTATATTTCCCCGTAATTGTTGACCTGGTGGAAGTACTTGGTTCTGCCATCTCTGTAAAATAAAAATTTCTATCACCGAGTAGAAAATTTTCAACAACACGCACTTCTTTGAAACACAACAAATTATCAAACCAGATGCTCCTTCGGTGTCACACAGAAACCAAAGACTCGAGTATTGATATGCAAATGATGGATTGGTATGCATCTTTAAAGTTTTTTCATGTACAAACTATCTGTCCATCAACTCAACATTAATGTCATGCATGCAAAATAACTAAGATTAGTCGTAGAAGAAAATGGTCAAATCATCAAGATGGAGTTCATAACCCTATAGCGGTTTAAAAGAGTTTGAAAAATGCCATTATGGCAACAAATTGTCTGACATGTCACTAAAACATTGGTCCATACCCCACTTATAACCTTTAAACCTAAGTCAACTGTTAGCGAACTCGATATGGAAACTTAGTGCAACTTCACATCTCAAAAACATAACTTATATTATACCTCGTGAAATTATGCCAAGTTGTAATAGTCATTCTGCATGATTGCAACCTTCAAATGAAACTGCATCATTAACCTGCAATCTCACAATAGCGGTCATCTCAAAACATCTTTTCAAGGTCGCATACAAGAAATGTTAAGGAAAAGAAAACCTATGAACTGGCAATAACCATCGATCATTACACCCGAGACACATGGAAACATCTCGCACCATCACAACAAATTGATATATCCTTTTAAAAACATTTGCAATGCTACGACAAGGCTTTTATTTGTTCAAATCTCTACGGTACACATGGCTAAATCTCTCCATACCACATGTAAAATTTAAGTCTTTATAAAATACTTGTGAGCTTGTGGTTCCTGCATAGAACATTAGTTAGTTTTAAAGACCTAGGACACGTGGAACCCTTTTGCTTGTTCACACTTCAAAGACTTAACCCTAAAAGATGCTTGCGAACTCGTGATAGACACAAACTTAACCACTAAATGACACTATCGCATGATCACGACTGTGAACACTTAACCATTACTTGTAATGCAATATTGTGAAAGGATATAACTTGACTGCCACACTAACCTCATCGCAAGGTCGCAACATAACTTACTAACTTGACTTCAACCCCGTGACCTTGCGCACATGACTTAACTTAACCACCAGCGCGACATCACAACTGTTTGATATAACATGACTTAACCCCTATGATAATGCGATACGTAAAGAACTTAACACCTTTGCAAGATCGTAACCCTATATACTTGATATTTTATAATCTCGCAACCTTGCACCCGACTGTTTAAAAGACATCTCTATTTCTCATAAAGAAAACCTTTGACCAAGTAAGACTTGTGAACAAGCGGTAAAAGACAACAAGAATATTTGACTTCAGCTGGCCGCCACGATATAATACATAGACTAATAAGTAAAATTTGCTTGACCTCATGCATCTTTTTTTACTTCCAACTCAATTGCAAACCTTAATCACTCGACCATGAAATTTTTTTGCAAGAAAAAGCATTCTAATACCAATCTTGAAGGAAAAATCAAATACTTAGCCAAAATTTTAAAGTTTCAACACATTGTTTGCAATAATCTAGAGGTTGTGGTTGGATCTAATCTCTATTGTTGCAGGTATACTAACTCAAATTTTTACCCCTATTACAAATGATGAACCCAATGTGAAGCACTTGCTTCTAATTTTCATAATTTTTTTAGATTCTATGCATATATAGAGGGATTAGACGTATCTGAATTTTATTCGATGCGATCATATATTTGAAAATTGCAGCTGGGTTTTATCAGTCACAATTGCTTTTTGTTTTCTAATCATATCTGGGTATTTTGTGTTTTGTGTGCAGATTTATTTTCCACAATCATGGATAATACGATGTAATTACATTCTCTGGATATGAAATTGTTTTTAATTGATGTCATATTTTTCCTGTTTCTGATAACCGTTTATTGTTGTTTTTTTACATGCATATTTATCTGACGTAATTGATTATTATTTTTCACATGTGTAGATTATACAACACAATATTATTGTTTAAATGATGCCTATGCAGGTTACAGAGTTGTATTCACATATGAAAAAATGCAAGTGCCTGTCAAAATAGAAGCGTAAAAAGTGAAGTTGAATCATCCGCTTGAATATAAAAGAAGAAAGGAAGAATTCAGGCTTAATCTAGCTTTTGGATGCAGAGTAGTAGCTGAGGAACTCTCAAATGATATTGAGTATCAAGAAAACTTCAACGATTATCTTCAAAGGGTATTAGATTATTGTGAAAAGTACAAGTTTGGTGTTAATACCAACAATAATCATGAATATGAGCTTTGATTTCTCGATCTAGGGTTTTAATATTGATATCTAATTTATATATTGTGGCAAGAAAACATGGATTATTTGTCTTGAAATCATTAACACTTCATTTTTGGGCTATAAAATAAACTTTTACAATTCTGCCCATTTTTAGATAAAATAACACTTTATTTTGGGACATAAAATTGATCTATATATCTTGTGTTCTTGGTGCGCTTGCACACTTTGTCAGTAGAATTTTTTTTTTTTATATTAGAGAGGCATGTTTGGAGATTTCATCACCCCAAAGGATGACCTCAAACCAATAAATACCTCTGGTAGGTATATAAATAAGATGTGGAGTAAACTCTAGAATGTCTTACACCTAACTAAGCTCAGGAAGAGGTGTTGGTAATAGCTCAGATGGGGCCTACATGCCTAAGGAGCCAATATGACCAATTAAAGACTTTAGTGTCTCACACATGTTATCCGATTGGGTAGGCACCATAGATCTAACTAAAAGCCATAAGGTAGAAGACACTAGTTCTAAAATTTAAATATTATAATATTGTATTGAAAGGGGAGGGAAGAATCTCCCCCCTATAGACACTCGCCATATGTTTCCTAGGAGTTTGGTGCAATTGGGGAGAAATCCTCTTTGATCAAGATCTAGACAAAGGCAAAAAATGATGCACCCTCAGGTGTGACACTATTGTTTGAGTTGACAAAGATCCAAGCTATGTGATGGAATATTATAATGAAGTTGCAACCTTGGGCTAATAACTGACTATTTATATTTTTGTATGAAATCTGGCTAGTGAAAATCTTATGTCTTGTAAAAGTCATTGAACATACACAGATCGGTAAATTTCAAAATTGTCAAACAACTATATTGTATGTGTGTTTTTTTGTGTTTGCACAAAAAAAAAAATTGGCTGTCAAACTGTTAAACAGACAAAATGATGCATCTGTCATTAAAATACCACATATATTGTCTAAACACTGCAACCGTTATATTAAAAATCATAATTGTAATATTCTGAATTGCATTCACCAAATACAAAGTCACAATCAGCTAATCTGCACGGTGTAATTACCTATATTTTTATTAGACCATAATACTATGCTAGAAAATTTTACCATTCTAGAACATTACTCGTCACTAACAAAATGACATACTTGCAGATTATTCGACATAATTTCCTTGTAAAATTAGGGTTTTCAAATTAGACAAAATTTAGAACAAAACTAGGGTCAATTCACAGTCTTACATAGTGTCCCAGAATACATTTTCTATATTTAGCATTAGAGAACATATCTTTCATTTAGGGTTTGTATTCTAGGGTTCCTTACCTTATTGCATCATTAGGTTTTGGCCATCATTGTGTATCATTATTTTAGGGTTACCTTGTATATTTCATTTATATCTTGCATAACTCAAAATTGGGTATCTTTATCTTTTAGGGTTATCTTTTGAACACTAGAGAGTATACCTTCTTTTGGATCTTTCTATAAGTGGTTGGTAGATTCTTTTTGACTTCTATCAAAATTGTCCCTTTATCAAAATATTGTCTTGTCATTGTCATTACTACCTAGAGGTAAAAATGTTTCTCCCCATCATTTGGGGTTGCTCTTAGACATCATAATCCCAAAAAAATTCAAGTTTTCCCTTAAAGATTTATTTGTCATCATAGCTAGTATTGCATCATTATTGATCATTTACCAAAATCAAAATCCCAAAAACATAGTCTCATTCTTGGACATCATTTAGCCCAAATTATCTTAGTCACATCTAGTTGGAGTGATTCTTGCATATGTCAATCACGTGATCTCAAAAGGACAAACATCAAATGGACTCTCATGTTCATATAGACAACAAACATATGGAAAATAGTCTACAAACACCAAAATGAAGATACACACCCTTATAGGAACTAATTGAGTCAACTTTAAAGAAGCTTGTATAATCAATTTACATCATACTTCCAGAAGTAATACATTATGAGCTAGGATATTTTAGACCATCCTAGTGGAACAATAATGACTTATGTGAATACTATAGGACCAAAGGACATAAAACTTCAAATTGCTTAAAGTTGAAAAATCTCATCTAGGATCTCATTGACCAAGGTGACTTTACTATTAAATAATGTTCTGATAATTTACCTAATAAGGAGTTATACATATGTCAAGATGCTATTCCAAAGCATGATCAAAATCATATACCTATGTCTATCAATGGCCCACAAGTAACCTCCATATATCCCACCATTCCTTCATCCACACCATCTCCATCATATGATGCATACAATGATGACACCTTTCCAGTTTACCCCCAAGGGCTATCCTCAATACAAATACAAGTTAGTGCATTTCTCAGTATAAGTCCCTTTTATAATTAAATGAGCTTAGACTCGATGTCATCATATGTTTCATTCCCAAGAAAACCTACTCCAATGAGTCCCATTCAAAGTCCATTCCTATCATGCCTAAGCATTGTGTCCTTTCAAGAATCCACCATACATATCCAAACTCATACCCCGTGTCAAGAGGATAATCCAAACTACATGGGAAAAAGTACTAAAATAGGTAAAAATAAAGATACCAATAATGTCCAATCCCATCCAATCTTTGACCAAGATCCCATATTCATAGAATCTCATGATGATCCCCTTATCCATTTATTTTCTGTCCAACATGATCCTCTTCCATCCCAAGAGAAAATAATCCTTCCGAGTCCTATTCATAATCCACCTCCTAATAAATACCATGATGTCCCTTACACTCCATCCAATGATTCTCTTCCATGTCAATATCAAATTATTCCTCCATGTCCACCAAAAGATCCTATCCATCCACCTCTTCATGTCCTCAATCTCCATATCCACCACAAGATCTTATCAAACCTCCATCTTCATGTCACAATCCTCCATGTCCACCACAAGATTCTACCCACCCTCCATCTCCATGTCATAATCTTCCATATACACCTCAAGATCTCTTCACCCCTACCAAAGCTAATAATGACCCTATTACATTTCAACTTGGTTCATCACTTTCATTTGGTTCAATCTACTTCATGATCCTATCATTCCTTATATACCTCCTCTACCTCAAAATAGACTCGCATCTTGTTTCAAAGATAATCAGTATCCCATTGCCAAGAAGATTTGTCAGAACATTCATTATCAAGGAAAGGGGTTAGGCCTCAATGAACAAGGTATTTTAGAACCCCATGATATAAAATAAAAGCCTAATCATCATGGACTTGGCCACATAGCTCACTCTCAAGATGTAGGTATCCCTCCTAAATCCCAAATTTCTCCATATATGCCTAAACATATACATTCCCCATCATCAAAATCTATTTTGGGTCCTTACATCCCAAAGTCAAAATAGTTTTCCCTTCCTTCCACCTTAGTTCCTTATATTCCTCCGTCAACCATCCATATCACCTCTAATCCACAGTTCATTTACCCTTTCATAAATCAATAACATCAAAGGCACACATCCTTGACAACCTTCCAACCAAACATCTATATGAACTCCTTCAATATATCTCCATATCATCCCTATCCATCCATGAATCCTAATGCTCTTGGAAGCAATTTGAATGCCAAGCATAAAATCCACAAGTTCAAAAATCCACATACATCCAAGGATCAAAATATCCCATCTAAAAGACATGTAAAAACAAAGAACAAATTAATCAAAAAGAAAAAAGAAAAATCCAAAAGGCCACAATGGAAAATCAAGAAAAATTTAAAATTAAAAACTATGTGGATTTCTAAGTCTCTTATTGAAGCAATGCATTCAAAATAATCATAAAGAAAAGAAAAATAAAAACCATGTGGATTACCAAATTTCTCGTGGAAGCACTACATCCCAAAGAAAAATCAAAATTGGAATCCAAGCTTGCTATTCCAAAGGCTCCCATCATTCCTCCACATAAATATCTTCCATCTGCAAAATCTATTTTGGGCCCCTGTGTCCCAAAATCCATTACCTTAGATACTCCATCACCTCCTCCATCCATTTTGGGTCATTTTGTCCCAAAACCCACATCCACTCTTGCATCTAAATCTCAAAATCCAAAATCCATTTCCCTTCCATCATTTCACCACCCCTCAAGGTGTGCACCAATGTTGATCTTTCCAAAATTTTCATCCACCCATACAAAAATATTCTAACACCCCATCCATTATCCAACACCTAATTTCCATTATTTATCCCCCTTGTCCATCCTATGCATAAAATCTTACCCTAGTCCATATTATCACCCATTTCATCCCCCTTTGCCTTAATCCTATCAACATCTTTGAGCATACTTTCCATAACCATGTTCCATTATAGCACATCCTTCAGAAGTACTGTCCAAAGAACAAGATGCTTGAGTCCTTCCTTCATTCCATTTCTTGTATCCATTGTCATCCAAAAATGTCAAAAATACAAAAAAAAATCCCTATGGTGAAAAATATTCTTGTGGCATCTTGGGCAAGTACCATGATGAAAAATTGACAAATAAGCATCATGTGGAATCCATTAACCTTTTGTACTCTACACTTCGGGGTAAGTTTCATTCAAGTTATCTTACCTACCACATCCTCCATGATCCCTCATCCATCCATATACATTTTTCCACCTTTGATCTTGACAAGGCTTCATGCACATTGTTTGATTCACTTTATCCACACCCTTTAGTACATATCCTTTCTCTTGTCCATCCCTTACTTTCGTCGTCCATTGTTATATTTCATATTGTCTATCCCAAATCTCTTTCTTGGTCTTGATCAAAAGTAAGGACACAAAATGAAAAACATGTTTTCAGAAACCTCTTGACATGTCCATCCCCATGGACCCCAGGCCACTTAGATGTGTCGTTCCATTACCTACATCACCATTTCCAGTCCTTTAGCTAGGATAGACATGTTTTCCCATTGTGAGATAGTCCTTGCATTCAAATTAAATTTGATTCCATAATAAGCTACCCCCATCTTTCACCTATCCATTTCCATCCCATCATCTCATTCATCCATTCATAACATTCCATGACTTGCTAGATATTGGGAAAAATAAATACATCATGTTTGAGAATAAATGTTGACATGTGTCTTTCACCTCATTCAACGATTTAAAAAGTCCTAAAAAAAATCTTTAAAAAATCATAAAAAGTCCTGAAAAAGATCTGAAAATTAGAAAACATAAAAAATACAAAAATTAATCTTGTTTTTCTAATAATTTTCAATAACACAATCCTTTTTCCATGACAGACATTGAGCGAGCACTAAATGTAACAAGTATGAGCTTAACAAATCACACATCAATCGATAAACTTATCAATTGCTCCTCATGAATCAAACTGATCACACTGTCTTATCTATTGGTCAAATCTTATTAGTCCTTTTGTCATATGGTAATCATGTCTTATACAAAGGATGGATACACTCAAAACTAGATAAGTTAATCTAAAGTGGGATACCTCATTCTTGAAAACTAGATGTCGTCATCATCAATGACATTATCAAAACAAACACTTAACAAAGATAAAGAGCAGTATGGTTGTTGACTTGTTGTCTAAGTGAGTATTATTTTATATTGATTTATCTTGAGCCATGTTCCTATTCTTCTCTGGGATATGCACAAGTGATTAGAGAATTCAAGATGGTTCATGGTTCTATTTTTCTTTGTCTTGTTTGTGGGATGTTTTTATGAAGTCTGAGAAGAGTATTTTGGGTGTTTCTAATTAGGCATGTTCACCTATGACAAAAGTATCTACTGCAACAAATATTGCAATGGATAATGATGCTCATGACTATTGTTGCACATACCTTAACCTTTAATACTCATCCTTAGATGAATTGCTTAAAATTTCTTGTTTTTTATATATGCCTGTCAAAATGCAAGGGGATAATCCTTTTTGATCTTTCATACCTTGGTGGGGAAATACCTATTTTTCTAAATAAAAGTGGCTCAATGATGAAAATATTTGTATCCAAGTATGAAGATTCAAATGAGAAAAGTGGTATCTATATAAATTTTCTAGATTTCAATAATAGTTTGTCCTGTCAACTAATTTACCTAATTGTCCGTCAACCTAGTCATGTCATTAATCTTATGTTAGTCAATCATAACATTCTAAATCTAGTAATGTTGCTTGACTTTCGAAATAAATTAATAGCTAGGCTACACAACTCAACTAAGGGATCAGACATCCAAACTGATAGCAATCTTTCCCATTGCAAAGGCTTATTTACTTGTCGAACATGGGTGTGTGAACTTGAAATGGGTCTACAATGTATATGCACTAAGTTCATACCAAAGCCATGATAACCTATAGCTTTTAAGGAAAGCAATGCTTGCAAGATAAATAATGGAAATATAAATGCTAGAATTAAACTTAACTCAAATGCTGAATAAAATTTAAATGCTAAACTAAGCTTATCCAAATTGCTACAACAAAGTTAAGGATGTGCAGACATAAACTACTTTGTCTACCTTTGGCTGCAGGAATAGTCACAAGAAGTGGCTTCCAGTGGCTACAGGAAAAGAAAAACTCCCAAAATTGCAAATAAAACTAAAAGAAACTACTACTGAATCTAAAAGGAGTTACTCACCAAGTGGTCCCCTTGAGTGAGTACTCAGAACCTGATTTCACACTTATAAACTTAAAACACATCTTCTTTATTCATACTTGAAAAATGTGTTGATTACAAGTCATTACTAAAAATAATTGAACTCTATTGAAAACTAATATGTTGTTACATAAATGATCAATCTATCCAACTAAGCTAACTTAAGAAGAAGTGCAACTTCTTATTTATAATAGAAAACTCACTAACTAATAACCACTAAAAGATCAACACCACAAGAATAGGTAGATCAAAATTATTGCAACACTAGAAAGGACGAGGAAAATATCCACAAAATGAGGAACAACAAACTTGTTCAACAATATAAAGAGTAGATATAGCTTCCACTAAATCCTATATTGATTTCACATTAATAGTAAGCATCTGACTTGCTTCATACAAGCTATGACTAGTTCAATAGTAGACTTCTTCAAATGTCAATCCCTACTAAGCCGCATGGACTTGGTCTTGAAAGTCATGACTTTATTGAGCACCATTTTTTGATCATTGCTTCCCTTAATCTCTCTACATCATAAATGTTAATAAGCACAACATATGCAACACATAGATATTCATTCATTAATAGATTATCCATTCATTGATCCATAATTAAACTAAAACACACACACACACACACACACACACACACACACCTAAAGAAACTAAGAACTATAGCTTATGAATAAACTATCAAGACCACCTAGGAACAGATTACACAAAATATGACAAATAAATATCTAAGCCAATAATTGAGCTCATCATTTCCCCCCACTAATCCCTTGCTGGTCCTCCAGCAAGAGAATTTTCTAACTCTGAGGTTGATCTGATAGTCACTAGTTGAGCTTTGTCCTGCTTCACCATTCTCTACATTCCAGTAGTATCCCTTTAGCTTCTCCAATCTTTTCCATCTAGACCTTTCTACTGAGATATTATAGGCTACTCCATCCTTTGCATTTCTCAGAAAGGGAAATAAGAGTATTGGAGGCTGGAAAGTGAGTGGAAGCCAGTCACATGCCTTTGTCCTACCCAACTGGATATTATTGGAGTTAATGAAAACTCAACCCTACAACTCCCAAGAATCACCTGCATGCAAACCTGTCACAGAAAGAGAGAAGAAAAATCTATGGAGGTCATAAATAACAGATCGATGAAAGAGGAAACATATTGTGTAAACAAGTGTTTTTTGTGCAGGAAAGAAAAAGAAACTGTTAATCACTTATTTATCCAGTTCTCCTTTGCTCATGAAATGTGGTCTCTTCTGTTGAAGTCTTTCAAGCTTGAATGGGTCCTTCCCTTAGATATTCAGATTATGTTAAGCTTATGGGAAATGATAATCATGAACAAGGTTATAAAAAGGATATGGAAAATTGCTTTACCTCATGTTAGTTGGGCCATCTAGAAAGAACGAGATGATTGAATATTCAGAGACAAGTCTAACCTCCTCAAGATATTATATGGACAAACTAAAAGTATGATAATTGAAAACTACAAAATCATGGAAGTTAATACCAATACTAGGGAGGATGGGGAAATTTCTATCTTAAAGAATTGCAGAATTCAAGTTAAAAGTGAAGACCGAAGTAATCCTAAGGATGTTACTATTTGGGAAAGCCCTCCAATAGGGTGGATGAATGTGACCTTTGATGGTGCCTCTAAGGGAAATCCTGGCATTGCTGGCTGTGGTGTTGTGATTTGTGATGAAAAATGAATATGCAAAGTGATGAGAACCATCCCAATTGGAATCCAAAACAACCACATGGCTGAGGCTATGGCTGCCTACCAAGGTCTTCTCTTAGCCAAGGAATTCAATTGTAACAACCTTTGGTTAGAGGGGGACTCCTTGAACATTATTAAATGCCTTAATAATGTTTCTCCCACCTCTTGGTTGATTGACAACATTATAAAAAATGCAAAGGATATCATAAGTACTATGAGAAATTACATCATCACCCGCGCTTATCATGAAGTTAATGGAGCTGCTGACTGGGCTGCCAACTATGGGTGCAAAAATGACAATATCACCTCATGGTAGAATGAATAAAGTATTCCATACGAGATGATATCTATTATTATTAGGGAGAGAATCAACAGAACTCAAAGAAATTAAAAGTAGTTAATTAATGATGAAAAAAAATGAGCTCTGTAAGGATCAATAATGAAGTTGTCATGTCCATCGTTGCCACTTGTTATAATCATGCCACTTCCCATAGATTTTGGGTGATTGTGAAGAAGGTTATTTATAACAAGAAGTTTTAGTGCCATTTATTCAAGAGTTTTGTGCAGAAAAAAAAACCAGTCTGATAATAGGAATATGGGTGGTAACAAGAAACATTTTGAGTCGGCTAGTTGCATTGAGTGGACTCAAAATGAGATTGTCTGGGAAATTCTTAAAAAAGATGACTTCAATGTTTACATGGAAAAGGTTCAAGAACGAAACCCAGCTATCACGAAGTTCTTCACCAAGAATTGGAAGAACGGGAAAATCCATTTTCACAACCAATGGGTTGAAATTACCAAAGATTTGATTGCTGAAGCAACATGTCTACCAATGGATGACATGAAATTATACAAGGATATGAGCTACTCAGATAGAGCCTATGAAATATTTCCAGAAAATGAGGAAGATGCAGCTAGAATGGTTAGAAAGTTTGGTGGGTTCTTTATCCCTAATAATATAAGTCACACATGGCATTTTATATTGTATACTACCATTAGTTATTTACCTTGGATGGTAGGTTTTCTCGGGCCTACGAGAAACACTTTTTCATTCTGAACCACTTTAGGTATGATGATAAAGTTACTATCCCTTACTACCTCATGAGCTTTGTGAATAATATGACAAGGGACCTTCAGATTGATCCTAAAGGTGACCATGCTTCTCATTAGGGGATTATGGTCCATATCTATAATTTGCTGAAATTGAAAAAAAATTTAAAAGCCCTTTCTTAAGGGCAACAACCCTGGTGACGAGGACACCAAGGAAGAGGATCCGGGAGAAAAGTTTGAAGAAAACATATAGGATGATTCAAAGATTATGGTGGGTCATAGTGTCAAAAGGAAGGGGAAAATGAAGGGGAGAACTTCCAAAAAAATGAAACTTAAGAAGAAGATTGAGGACTCAGACTCTGAGTTTGACCTTGAAGATACCAAAATAGATGACGAGGGTACTAACCCTAGAAAGAAAAAGAGAAAAATCCTCTTCATCAAGGAGAAAAACCTTGAAGCTATGAAGGGTATTAGCAAAAAAATTAATAAGGGCCTCTTTGTTTCCTCTAAGGAGGAGGAGGTTTACATTGTAAACCATGTGAAGAGAAAGAAGAAGAAAAATGCTACTATAGAGATTGAGAAAAAAGAGGAGGTTTAGGGTATGGAGGAGGTCAACAAGATTATCACTGGAAATGTGGTTGAAGATACTACTCCTCACAACAAGAAGAATGATAGTGTGGACACTACCTAGGTGAGAGAAAAATGTGCCAAAAAGAATGATGGTATTAATATCGGGCAGGATCAAAAGGATAATATCCTTTCTTTTGGTTGATTTCTAGTGACCATCGCTCAAGATAATGAAGTTACAAAGGCTAACATCAAAGAACAGGGCAATATTGTGAACATGATAAAGAAGGATACCTTTGGTGATAAACCTATGGCTACCTGCTTGAATGAATGGATGTAAGCTATTCAAAAAGGGGAGGCCTTTGGGGAGCTTGATGGTATTGTTCTTGAACTGAAAGAGAAAATGAACAACATTAGCAAAGATTCTGAAAGCAGTCGACATGAAGATAAAATAACTACCCTTGAGAACAAATTTGAAAAGTTGGAGACCACGCTTAAGAAGATTAGTGATCAGAGTTTCCACAACCTTAAAGCTTCAGTGGACCACAACAAGAAGTTGGTGGAGAAGATTGAGACCAACAGGGGACATGAAATTAAAGAGACCAATGAGAGCATGGGGTCTGGGATTAGAACTCATACTAGCACTAAGAAGAAAGATGTGAACCTGGAAGATCTAAAAGTCTCTACGGGAAACATAGAGTTCTTAGTTGCTTAGGCTAAAGAGCTGAAGGATATATGCTATTGCTGTCTTTTTCTTTTTTTGCTATCTTTTTTGTTGTCAGCTCCATTGTGTTGTCTTTCCTTGTTTATCTTTGTATGGCCGAGGGCCCTTATTTTTTTTGTGTCTTGTTATACCTCTTGGATTGATCAATAATGCCTATCTTCTGATATTTTTGTACAAGGTTTCAGGACCTTTAAAATCCCTTTTTTACTTAAGCAGAACACATTGTGTAAACAATGGAGAGAAAACCCTCAATGCAATAGCTGATGAACTATAACTGATTGAATGTTTGAAGATGATAAGTTGATGATAACCGAGCTAAAGAAAGTAAATGCAAGACATTAAATTAGTTAATGTATTGTATTGTCATAGATGTCAACTTGATATAATCTGATTGGTCATATACATATTGTCATAGATTTCAATAAACCAAAGAGATAAATTTTATGTTACCGATAAACATAAAAAGAGTATACACTGAGTGACAGTAAACACCAACAGACAGTGCACACCGACGGACAGAGAACCCTGAGCAATTCAAAGTGTATACCAAACACTGCAACACCAAGCATAACTAAAGAGGTCACCAAGAATAACTAAAGTTGATGCCCGACCATAACTGAATTCATTGACCAAGCACAAGTGAATTCTTTGACTAAAATCAACTGGAGTTAGAAATTGACAAAACACTTAGCAGGTAGAAGCTATATTTAGAGTTAATTGATTGATTGCTTTATTTTCATCAACCAGTTGAACTAAGGATAAGAAGAATATTTAAAGCTATTTTTATTCATAGTTGTTAAGGAGAGATCTACAGAATAAAACTAAAGAAAAGCTTTAAAGATCAAAGCAATGCATGGCGAGATTTATAGATCAAGAAACAATCTACGTCAAGAACAAGAAAGAAAAGGAGATTGAATGGTGAAATCATGTCTATATAAAGAGACAAGTAATTCATTATGAAAGAGGGGAATGCTGATTATAATTCTAATGAAGATATAAGTCTTCATGTAGATCTGATCATACAGGATGAAGAACAGAGCCAAGGAATTCTGCAGACACCGAGCAACAGAAGCAAGATCATTCACTGAGAAGAAAGAAGAAAGAAAGGGAGCAAAGGAAATGAAGATAAAATTGATCAGAGAGGTATTATGGACTAAAAATAGATCTGAAAATCTACAATTTAAAGTTGTATTATTGAACATATCATTTACTGCTTCAGTTTAACCATTGATTCAAAAAATCTCTTAACCGAGTGGGATTTAACCGTCCTCATTTTTACTGAGATACTCAAGAGTATCAAAAGGTTTTCATGTTGACAACATAGTGAATGCTAGGTAAAATGATAAACTATTAGTTTTGAATCCTCTAACAAGGTCACACTTAACAGTGTGTTTGTAACCTTTAACATGGTTGGCTCTTCACCGAGCTCACTTCTAAAGAGTGAAAATTTTGGGTTACCGGTCTCGAGTGATTTTTCCCTTAACAGGGTTTCCATGTTAAAAATCCATGTGTCAAATGTGTATATGGTTCATTGCTTTGATGTTTTTCTTTACACATTACTAAAACAAGATTGGTTAGTAAACACTAAGTTTAATTACTGCTACTTGGTAAAGGCTAGAAAAGATAAAAAATATATCTAACCGAGCAATATATATTTGCTAGAATTACATAAGGCATACGTCTTGAAGGACTGAAAGATAACTAGAGGATACTATATATGTGATATAAGTTTTGGTTGATTATTGGAATTATTTTTAAGGCCAATGTTTCACCCCCCCTCAGTTATTCTAACAATTGGTATCAGAGTTAGTGTGCTTGGAAGAGAGTTTAAAGACTCAAGCTAAAGATCACAAGATGAGTAAAAGGGATGTGCCTAAGTTGAAAAAAAACAAGTTTGCATCATGGAAAATTAGGATAAGACTTCATCTATTGGGTATTGGAAATGATGTCACACAATACTTGGATACTAAATATGTTGCACCTACTAGACCTCTGAGTGTTGCAATTGAGAGACAAGCATGAACACAATTCTATGATGATAGAACTTGCTTCTTCACTATCCGATGCTGAATTTGAAGATGTCAAATCATGCACCACTGTAAAGAAAATGTGGGACAAACTCAAGCTAGTACATGGAGGAGATACAAATGTGTTGAGAGCTAAAGCTGAAAGCCTAAGAGGAAAGTTTGATGATCTAAGAATGAAAGAAGGAGAGAACATCACTCAGTACAATAGAAGAATCAAAGAAGTTGTTAATGCTACCATGGAGTAGGAGTACTTGAGGAAGAAATAGTGGTCAGTAAAATTCTGAGAACCTTACTACCTGTTTATGCAATTAGAGTATCCGCAATTCAAGAAATGAGAGCAGTAGCAAATAACAAGGTTATTCTGGATAGTTTGATTGGTAGACTTATTTCATTTAAGATGAACAAATATGACAATAGTCTCTTACCAACTATTGAGTCTGCATTCAAATCTCTCTGAAAATAAGTAAATCAAGTCATAAACACACTATGAGAAATGATAGTGAAAGTGATAATGATGAACAAGAACTTGATTGAATTGAAGCACTAATGGCTAGAAGATTGCAAAGAGGCAAAGGTAGATACAAAGGTAAATTACCATTGGTATGTTTTAATTGAAAAGAAATTGGACACTTTGCTGCTAGATGCCCTAACAAGAGAAAAGATGAAAGAAACAATGACAAATCTTATGAAAAGAAGTTTGACAGAAGTGATGACCGAGACTACAAAAGAAACCGACACTCTGACAGAAGAGATAACCAAGACTACAGAGACAAAGGCAAGAAGGCTTGTTACCTGGTTGAGAACAAAGCTAGAAATACTGACACCGAATCTGATGAAGATGTTGAGGTAGTATTTGTCGCTATAAAGGATGATTCTGATGAAGAAGAAAGGCATGTTGAAACTGCACTCATATATATAGTTAGAAAAAATGATGTATGGATTATTGATAATGGCTGTACTCACCACATGACTGGACTAGATAAAGAAAGTTTGAAACTTTTGAATATTATAATGGTGGATCAGTTAGGATGGGTAATGACTCGCCTTGTCTAGTTGAAGGAAAAGGAACCATCATGTTGAATAATCTGATCAGATGTGAAAATGCATATTGGGTGAAAGGACTTAACTATAATCTATTAAGTGTTTCATAGCTGAATAACACATGACACCGAGTTACATTTGAGAACAAAAAGGCAAAGATCTATAATGGAACATGAAGGTTGATTGGTACTGATGAACAAACAAAAGGTAACCTATTCTATCTTGATAATATTGAGACCACTTGTTTGGCTAGAAATGAAGACATTTGGTTGTGGCATAAAATGTTATGTCATGTGAATTTTGACAACATGGTTAGGATAAGCAAGAAAAGGAAAGTAAGAGGCTTACCAAGTATGTAAAAACTCGCCCATGTCATGTGCAAGAATTGTCAAAAAGTAAAAATGACAAATTCTAGTTTCAAGAGAAAAACCTACACATCTAATGTTATTTTGGAATTAGTCCATACTGACTTATGTGGACCAATGAGAAAAAAGAGCTATTATGGTGATAGATACTTCATTCTATTTGTTGATGACTATTCTAGGATGATGGCTATCATGTGCTTAAAAGAGAAATCTGAAGAATTTAAGATGTTCAAATGGTATAAAGCTAAATTTGAAAAATGAAGTGGAAATGAAATGAAATGTTTAAGATCAAATAGAGCAGGAGAATCTATTTATGATGAATTCACTAACTTTTGTAATGAACATGGAATTACAAGACAAGTTTCTACACCGAGAACACCACAACAAAATGGGATTGCTAAAAGGAGGAATAGATCAATTTTTTTATTGTTCCATAACACTAATGATTGAAAAATGAATCACACAAATATTTTGGAGAGAAGCTATAAGTACTATTGTCTATACACTAAACCAAGTTCAATTGAAGAAAGACACCAATAAGACACCTTATGAGCTATGGTATGGACACATACCAAATGTAAGTTACTTTAGAATTTTTGGAAGTCAATTTTATATATTGAAAGATGATAGAAATGGGAAGCTTGACTCCAAAAGTTATGAAGGAATATTTCTAGGATATTCTACCAAAAACAAAGCTTATAAATGTCTTAACAAATCTTCTATCAAAATCATTGAAAGTGCAAATGTTAAAGTGGATGAATTTGCTGAGAAAATTGATGAAGAAAGTAGAAAGGAACCAGAAGATTACAACAGATTTGTCTATAGTGAAGAATCTGATACTCTTCCCGAGGAACAATGTAATGCTACCGAGTGACAGAACAATGCAACCGAGCAACAGGCTGCACACACCGAGAATCAAGAAAAATGCTCATAATGATGAACCGAGTGATAATGAAGATCATAATGAAGGTCAAGATGATGATCAAAATGATGAACAGAGATTTGAACCTATACTTTCCAAATATGTCAGAAGACACCATCCGCAGGACCAAATCATTGGAGACAAAGGAGTTGGAACGAGAACAATAAGTAAGTCACTTAACACTAGATGTTTGATTTGTGATTTTGAGCCTAAATATATTAATACTGCACTTGAGAATCAAGAATGGGTTAGTGCTATGAATGAAGAGATTGAACAGATTGAGAAGAACAAAATGTGGACATTAGTACCTAGACCGAGTGACAAAAATGTCATTGGTACCAAATGGATATTCAGAAACAAACTGAATGAGAATGAAGAAGTCACAAGGAACAAAGAAAGACTGGTATGCAAAAGGTATGCACAAGAAGAAGGTATTGAATTTGGAGAAACCTTTGCACCTATTGCTAAAATAGAAGGAGTAAGAATTCTACTTGCTTATGCTACTTTCAAAGGATTCAAAGTATACCAAATGGATGTTAAATTTGCATTTTTGAATGGAATACTAGAAGAGGAGGTATACATTGAACAACCTGAGGCCCCGTTTGTTTGCAGGAATTGGAAGTGACACTTCCCAGTTTTGGGAGTGACACTTCTCATTTTTGCAAATCCACTGTTTGTTTCTCTAAATTGCAATTCTAGATTTGTCAAGTAAAACCAGGTTTAGACACCAAAATGAGTGGCATCATCTTCCTACTAATAGATGGAATTAGAAATCATACCCTGGTTTTGATATAATA
>MU223436.1:1908953-1923465 GCA_018584345.1 Thuja plicata | reverse complement strand
GTATGGCTATAATAGTTAATATAAATCAGTGATAAAAATCACCTAGGACATTAAATTGATTAAAAGAATTATGCCAAGCAGTAACAGGGTTGTTTGGACATAAATTGAGGGTATGATCACACTTAGGACAAATAGGGTCTATAGTTGCGACAGACCAAATTCAGGTGGTTACACACAATACCCTAGGACACGTATGATGGGGATCTTGGGGGAGATTCTTCCCTCCCCTCGCACTATAATAACTCACCGTTCGGAGGTGAATCATATATCTTCTATGCTTAGAGTGTCTAGTAAGGGTCTCTGTTTGATTGTATCCTCTATGTCCGTGCAAGCATGATTCAGGCGTATAGCCCCATAGAGCGTCTTAACAAAAGTGGTCACGTAAACATGATTAAGACCACGAGGCCACACTTAAGTTAGACGAGAGCTGAGTATAAGCTCAAATACCAATCCACTCCTGAGGCTTTAACCCCAAAGAGTAAATTTGATTAACGTGAGTTGGAGTGGTGTGGCTTACATCTCATTCTCACGTGGGTTGTTCCCGGGAGATTTTTCCCTCAACCGACAAACCCATCTAATTGATTAAATTGAAAAGCAAATTGGATTGGTGACAAAAAGTAGTCTAGATTTCTGATTTTCCCACAAGGGGAAAAGAGCATACTCTCCTATCCAGTATCATTTTCTCCACAAACATGCGAGACAAGTTTAGTTCATTCCCAAAGATTTAATTGCTTAACATAGAGCAAATGCATCTAGGTTTTTGATCTTCCCAAAAGGGAAGAGAGCATAGTCCCCTAACACTTGCTTTGGATTAGACAAAAAAAATCCCTCTAGCTAGTCTATGTGCCTAATAAATCAAATGAAATTCTAACAAGCATGATCGTTTGGTCGATTTAGATTAAGGAAACCTGCGAGACAAATGTGAATAATCTTTTGAATTTATGTCTTTGGCAAGCGGTGTTGCAACACAACTAGTTAGTATTTTCAAAATTTAGCCTTTGATAAGCGTTGTAAACACAAAACTACTCAAAAATTTATTAGCAAATGATAGATAAAATTCTGACAGAGTGCAGACGCCGATTCAGGGTGCAGACATCGATTCAATGTTTAATAAGCCCAAAATGATAGAAAACAAAAATTACGAGGGTGCTGATTCATGAATTAGTGTCTATGCAGACGCTAATTCATGAATCGGTGATTGCGCAGACACTGATTCGTGAATCGGTGTTTGTGTAGACATTGATTCAGGAATTGGTGTCTACGCAGACGTTGATTCGTGAACTAGTGTTTGCGCAGACACTGATTCGTGAATTGGTGTTTGCGCAGACACTGACTCATGAAGCACAAATGTTGATTCGTGAATCAGTGTCTGCGCAAATGCTGATTCATTAAGTGAAGACGCTGATTCATGAATCAGTGTCTACACAGATGCCTCTGTGCAAAATAGATATGCCGATTTGTGAGTTTGGCGAAAATGAGAGAAGAAGACAAGAAGTTTAGAGAGATTTTAGGGATGTGGGTCCCACTGGGCATGCCAAAATGTGTACGATAAAATATTCAATCTGTTGGGAGTAAGCTCAAATATAAGAAGTTAGTGGGTTAGCACATATAATTCATAGAATGAACAAATAAACCAATAAGACCTCATCATAACATCAGATTGAGCTAAAAACAAGTAAATTGCACCCTATTCTACTTGTTTGATTTTCTCTTCTTAATAGATTGTGCATGTGCTCTCTCAAACACAAATGAGATAAATCCCCAATGCAATGCAATTCATGAATGTAAGATTGGAAATAATGAAGAAATTCAAGAGCTAGTATGAGGAACTAGTCTCAAATTCTCCAAAAGATGATCTTAAACTAGCCATGGAAATGATATGCAAAATATGCAAGATTGAAGCTATGATTCATTTTAACCAAAGAATCCTAGCATGTAATATATATGTGATTTAAACAAGAAACTAAGAGCATACAAAAACAAATATGAAGTCTAGAGCTATGTTAGCATGATAACAATTCAAATATGAGAGATGAAAATGCAAGAGGAGAAGGTCTCTATTTATATATTTTTGGGATAGAAGAGGAGGGGTTGAATGATGTGCCATCTATGTGGCATCCACATAAGAGCCCCATAAGGGACACATAGGCTTGAAGGGATGGCTATTTTGAAGTCAAATATAGGATTAATGTTTGAGTGGCTCAAGAATTCCAAGTGGGGGTACAAAGGAGTAAAGAGATTTTAAGAGGAATGGGTGACCATTTGGAGAGAATTCTCACACATGGGTGAGCATTTCATTACCCTTAAAAGGGGTAGGAATCACATTTTTAAGTATGATCAGATGATAATTAGGTAGGGAAGTGTGCTTAGGAAGTGAGGTGATGGGAGTAGAGTAGGAATAGGGTAGGCTTAGGGTAGGTCTCTAGATTGGGTTAATAGTTTTCTAGCTAGGGTTTAGATTATAATCCAAATTAAATTTTAATAAATCATAGCTTAGACGAATTAGGAATATGGAGGATTTTTAATAAATATGAATTTATTAAAAAAGGGGGATTTTGTGAGACAAATGTATTTAAATAAAATACATTTAGAATAGTATTTAGATTATTAATAAATACTAGTAGTGAAACTAATTAATTAAGTTAAATAGTTAGATGAATGAAAGGGAAATTAATATTAATATTTTTGGACTTCTACACAAGCAAAGATATGGATTGCAATGACACATCAGTACAAGAAGGTACATATCTGAACCACACACAGAGATATTGTTGGCTACCATAGAGCTATATTGCTGATGGAAAGGAGATTCAATAATATATTTTTGTTTGGCATTTCTGTCAAAGATAGAGGAATATATCCATATAAAATATCTATCAGGGAAAAGAACATTAGTCAAAGGGAGATAAAAGATCAGAGAATGAAGTTTGTACAAAGGGAGAGAAAGATCCCATGATGATGAAGAGAAAGATTCAAAGAAACAACCATCCATCCAAGGGAGAGAATTGGAGAAAAGTTAATACTGCATATCTATCAAGAAAAGGAGAAGAGATTATAAAAGAAAGGGAGAGACAGAAGCAAAAGATAGAATTGCTACACCTATCCATTGAAGGGAATGAAGAAAGGGAAAGAACTCTACAAGAATAAAATCTAAGATAGAAGAGCTTACCGAGAGTCAGATATTTGAATTGGTTATAGAACAATAAGTTTGGTATGTTATGGCATATTTCATATTATGTTGATAGTATGTTTCCATCAATGCCAAAGGGAGATATTGATGAACTATAACTGATTGAATGTTTGAAGGTGATAAGTTGATGATCACCGAGCTACAAAAAGAAAATGCAAGACATTAAATCCGTTCATGTATTATATTGTCATTGATATCAACTTGATATAATTTGATTGGTCATATACATATTATCATAGATTTCAAGAAACCAAAGAGATAAAGTTTACGTTATCGGTAAACATAGAAAGCCAATATACAATGAGTAACAATAAACATCGACGAACAGTGCACACTGATGGACATAGAACCCTGAGCAGCTCACAACGTATACTGAGCACCGCAAGACCAAGCATAACTGAAGTGGTCACTAAGAAGAATTGAAGTTGATGCCCGAGCATAACTGAAGTCATTGACCAAACACAACTGAAGTCTTTGACTGAAATCAACTGGAGTTAGAAAATGAAAAAATACTTAGCTGGCAGAAGCTATATTTAGAGTTAACTGATTGATTGCTTTATTTTCATCAACCAATTGAACTAAGGATAAGAATAAGATTTAAAGCTAGTTTTATTCACAGTTTTCAAGGAGAAATCTACGGAATAAAACTAAAGAAAAGCTTTAAAGATTAAAGCAATGCATGAAGAGATTTGCGGATCAAGAAAAAATCTATGTCAAGAACAAGAAAGACAAGGAGATTGAACGATGAAATCATGTCTATATAAAGAGACAAGTAATTCATTATGAAAGAGAGGAATGCTGAATATAATTTTGATGAAGATAGAAGTCTTCATGCAAATATGATCATATATGCTGAAGAATAGAGCCAAGGAATTCTGCAGACACCGAGCAACAAAAGCAAGAACATTAACCAAGTAGAAAGAAGAAAGAAAGGTAGCAAAGGGATTGAAGAGAAAATTGACTAGAGAGGTATTATGGACTAATAATAGATTTGAAAATCTGCAAGTTAAAGTTGTATTATTGAACAGATCATTTACTGTTTCAGTTTAACCATTGATTCAGAAAATCTCTTAACCGAGTGGGATTTAACCATCCTTATTGTATTGAGATACCCAAGAGTATCAAAAGGTTTTCATTTTGACAACATAGTGAATGCTAGGTCAAATGATAAACTGTTAGTTTTGAATCCTCTAACAAGGTCACACTTAATAGTGTGTTTGTAACCTTTAACATGGTTGGCTCTTCACCGAGCTCACTTTAGAAGAGTGAAAATTTTGGGTTACCAGTCCCAAGTTGATTTTCACTTAACAAGGTTTCCATGTTAAAAATCCATGTGTCAAATGTGTATATGGTTCATTGCTTTGATGTTTTTCTTTACACATTACTGAAACAGGATTGGTCGGTAAACACTAAGTTTAATTACTGCTACTCGGTAAAGGCTAGAAAAGATAAACATTATATCTAACCGAGCAGTATAAATTTTCTAGAATTACATAAGGCATACATCTTGAAGGACTGAAAGATAACTAGAGGATATTATATATGTGATATAAGTTTTGGTTGATTATTGGAATTATTTTTAAGGCCACTGATTCACCCCCTCTTAGTTATCCTAACAATAGCATCCTTAGACAATTAATAAATACAAAGAGATCAAACCTTATAAAGGTAATCAAAACCCTAAAAGGGAGAGACCTAGGTTGCATGATAATAATTAATTATTACATGCCTAAAGTTTAGCTTAAGTAAACTAGAGATAATAAATGACTTAATAATTAAATCAAAATGATTTTATTAATAAGTGAAATATATTATTATACTCTAACACCGCCCTTAAGATAAACTTAGGGAGTAGATAAAACCTAGAAAAAACTATTGAAAGTAGGAAATGGGTCCCAACAACATGGCCTGATTAGGTACCTATGTAAAAAAATCTCTATAAAGAGGAGAAAAGGATAAAACCCAGTGGGAAAAACCCCTCTCTGAAAAGAGATGAAGACTAGTGAAGGACTGAAGAAGCCTCCAAACTAGAGAATGTCCTAGAAGATAGGAACAAAGGATGAACATGAAGAACACCACTGAAGCATGAAGATGCAAACATTGTCAAAAATTAACTATTGGAACCTCCACTATAATAGAACATGATCAGGTAGAGAAGTCTATAATTTGTATGAGTGCCCTCAAATGACACTACTTGAATCAAGATAGAAAACAAACGCAAACATTGAATTTCAAAGATACAGATGGAAAAATACCAAAGTTTGAAGAGTTGATTAGAATATGGAAGGATGCCTCCAAATTAGGAATGAAAGAGTGTCCATATGGTAAATGATCCATCTCACTTAAATGCATAGGTACCTAGCCACTACATCCGCCTAGTACATAGGAACACATATTTAATACATAGCTCACTCCATCGAACCGAGGAAGCATTTAGAACCAACATGAGATACCCCCCATAATTTTGAGTAGGGAGAGGCATGATAGGTACACTAAAAGAGACTTCCAAGAACAATTGCATGATGAAGAACAAGGAACATAGAAAGT
This sequence comes from Thuja plicata, assembly GCA_018584345.1. Taxonomy (NCBI): domain Eukaryota; kingdom Viridiplantae; phylum Streptophyta; class Pinopsida; order Cupressales; family Cupressaceae; genus Thuja; species Thuja plicata. The sequence goes on along the minus strand of MU223436.1, from coordinate 1,917,728 downwards.
GTTCAAGAAAGTACAAACACATATAAAGGATGGTGTCATGGAAGGATCAATCTCTTGACACACATCATGAGGATAATGTCATGGAAGGAACACTCAATTGAAAAAGTTAGATCAACCCCCCCATGACACTTTATAATGTAGTGCGAGTACAAACAAACACAAAATGTGCAATATCCCAAGCATGTAAGAGATGACACTTTATCTTAGTGCATTTGTAAAAAATAAATGCTAAAAAATAGATGTCTACAATGCTCAGGAATGACAGAAAGTTGTAAGAACTTGAGTAATAGCTAAAAATGAGTCATCCCATGCAAGGAAAATGATCCCAGGACCTAAAACATCCAAGATATCCACCAGATTGCAAAAAGGCAAAAAATTGAATAAAATATACCTAGAGTAGATTCTGGAAATGAGACCCATACCAAAAGAAAGAGCATTGAACCTTCTTTCCAATGATGTGTGGGAGTCAGAAAATGGAGCCCAGATGAGAAATATATGTCTCCCAGAGTGCAAAAAGGAACATTGACTTTGACTGGTAAAAACAAGCGCAAAATAGTAAAATCAAGAAATGAAACTAGCAAAAAAAGCTCAGGCTTGGAACTAGTTTTCCAACGATATATTGTTTTCCCAAAAATGCTTCCATTTTCTCAAGATATGAACAAAAAATAGAAGATTGCTCCAAAATGAAAAGAGTCCTAAGAAATCTCGGCTAAAGTTGGTGAAACTCGACTAAATCTAGCGATGCTGCTAAATATGGTGGGACTGCCAAAATTTCAGCCAAAATTGGCAGAGGTACCAAGAAAAAAATAAAATTATTTATTATTATTATTTAATATTTTTCTTCACCGCTTCAAAAAATTTGCCTAGAATAGGGTCGTACATGCATTTTTTTTTGCCTTAGAATACAACAATGTCTGAATTGGATGTCTTATATGAAAATAGGGGTTTTTGGGCCTTTTGAGCACAATCATGAGGTTAGTTTGAGCCCAAAGTGTTCCAAAAACAAACTCCCCCTAGATCCACAAAAAATCTAAAACAAAAAACCTCTTGAAAACATAGATCTGAAGAACAAGACCAAATCTCTCATGAAGAGAATAGGTGCATGACGATCTGGCACCTTGATACCAAATTGGAGTTGATTAAAACTCAACCCTATAGCTCTTAAGAATCACCTACATGAAAACCCATCACATAAAGAGAGAAATAAAAGCTATGGAGGCTAGGAATAATAGATCGATGAAAGAGGAAACATATTGTGTAAACAATGAAGAGAAAAACCTCATTACAATAACATCCTCAAATAATTAATAATTACAAAGAGATCAAACCTTATAAAGGTGATCAAAACCCTAAAAGAGAGAAACCTAGGTTGTATGATAATAATTAATAAAATAATTAATTATTACATGCCTAAAGTTTAGCTTAAGTAAACTAGAGATAATAAGTGACTTAATAATTAAATCAAAATGATTTAATTAATAAGTGAAATATCTTGTTACTCTACCATATATACCTTAGGGCTCTTTGTGTTGTAGTATGATAATTCTGTGGTGCATGTGGTTCATCTTTCTGAAGATCCATTGTCAAGTTGTTCCATCTCTGGATGAGATGGGCGATGATTATTTGTCCCTCATTCCCATTCATTTGTTCATATTCTATGAATGCTTGTTCCCTCAAGAATTTAATCCTTTCCTTGTTCTCTTTCTTATCTAGGTGATGCATAATTCTCTTCCAAGCATAATACAAATTATGAGGCTCACAACATTCTACCCTTAATGTCAGTGGAATGTTCTACTCTTCTTCTCTATGTGGCCTTGCTTGAGCACCCCAGTTGATCTCATTCTAGATCCAGGACATAAATTCCCTTAATTGAATAGCAATGGGTTCCAGTTAGTATCATTTGGGATAAAACAATTATGCAAATACAACTCACAAATAAGGTTCTTAATGGCTACAAGAGAAGACTCATATGCTTGCAAACACTCTTTAGGTATTTCCAGATAAAGGTTTAAATATTTCATCACTCTCATTAACTTGAAATTCAAACATTTCTCTTTTAGATATAGGGAATAGACCCTTGGAGGTGCCCTACACTGCATTAACTATGTGGCCAAAGTGGATATTGTGGTCACATTTTCTGTAAGTGCAACTATTTCATCATTATTATCTTCAATTTCCCTTTTCTAATTTTCAATAACTCACTGCATCCTAGCTTTCTAAAGTTCCCATTCACTTTGCAGATACAACATATTCTTAAATAAATCCAAAGATATTGAATGACAAGTAAAGGAACTAGGAGTTTCTTGCTCAAACATTGTTTCTTTCTTACCTTTCTGATTTGCACTTGATTCAGGTTGTTCTGTCTGTTGGGTCTCAAAACTGTAGTTCAGAAGGAGGCACATATTTTGACATTAATAATCTTGAACATACAATTGGGGCCAACGAATAAGAATTACCAATAAAGGGTTTATTCTTCTACTCTTTTGGTTTTACTAAACCAAGGTGGGTGCACCTTTCAAATTTGTCGGCTTTGAATTTGAAAAATAATAATTTAATACTAATTATCCCAATTAAGAAATGAAACCTAAGCCCTACTTTCTCCAAATAAAGAATCAAATCATTAAAGACCAGTCCCTTATCTATTTGGCCACAGAGTCGCTTCCCATTAAGCTATCATGTACCTTCAATGAGACAACATGAAATTGTTATTAGACCATCAACCATCCAATTCTATTGATGTAGTCACATCAAGAGTCAAAACATATGGCTAGTTCAATTGAATTTAATTCCACACATGGAAACCAATTGAACAGTAAGAATACGACCATGTTTTCATTATTCTTTACTGATTTTCTGACACATATGTAAGAATTGAAAGACATACACAAGTCTTAAAATGGTAATTAAGTCTGCAATTCAATTATCACGAAGAATTAAACTCAAAGGAAGTTAAAACTCACAACCCATTTTTAGGGAAAAGGTCTGCAATATGTACATATATATATATATTTGTGTACAAAAAACATTTATCCTTTATTAGCCCACCTACGTGTCTACTTATATTCATTTTCAAAATGACCATGGATTCCTCAAAGAGGAAGGGACAAACTTCCAACCACATTACATATCATTTTCAATAATTATATCACAGGCCAACAAAATTTCACAACCCTATGAGTCCTAGTCCTTACACATTACAAAAATCATTTTATAACAACTATACAAAAAAGGTGGGGCTTAATCTATAAGAAGTCCATCGAGCAGTCGGTTCATCTCCTACTAAAACTGTTTATGGTTGAAACCATTCTCCTCAAAAATGGCACAGAGTTCTGCCTTATCTTGCTCTACCTCCAACTCGAACATGTCACTCTGGTACCCTACATAGCTAGTGGAGAGGTCCCAAGAGGCCAACATGAGATCACTCAAAATATCTTGTTGATTTTCTTTGTCAAAATCCAAATATGGCTAGAGAATCAAACATGGATTTTCGTTTAATGTTCCTTCAACTAGTGGAAAACCCATTATGCTATCCAAATTTGGACAAATCCCTGCTCTATATGGAACTACTATCAAATGCATCATATAAAGAGATCACTCATCAGCTTGGCATCCACATTAAATCCTGAAAGAATGTTTCACGTAGGGTGGCTTGCCTTAGAAAAGAAAGAAAATAAATACCAATGAATCACAATTTATTTTCACATCTTTTCCTTCCTCGTTGTCTTATCAAAATATTACTATATATTACATGCTGATAATCTTATTAATTAGTCCCTTTTACATCCCTTGATTTTGAAACAACACACCTGGAGAAATCCACTTGGAATCATCACTTTGATTCCTTACTGATAGTTGTCCACCACCTCTTTACTGGCATGATACTCCAAGTACATTGCAATATTGCAAAAGCTTAATCCTCAAGTTAGAAAAATAGCAATTGTACCACTATTTTGCAAACCTCCCTTTTCATGACATACAACATAGAGGTGTCGTTAGTCCACAATCATCAATTCTACTCCCTTGGGAAATAATGACAATTGACTCCCAATCTTGTATCATTGTAAATAAACATATTTTGACAAAATGATTAGGAAAAAGTTGATTATTCAAAAATTGGTTCCACCAGTGGCTCTATCTGGTGGATGTATATCCCCTATAGATGTGGCAATAATCCAACTATCTAATGGAAGAAGCAAACCACAATTTATTCATCTACAAACAAAAACAAATTTATCCCTGTAGTACATGGTGGACTCTAGCCACCAAAACATGAATCCATAATTTACCTTTGTAAAAAACCTTGTTTTGAATGCATCTCCAAAATATGATAATGTATATCTTTTTTAGGGCATTCCAAAAGACACCCATCTCTATGCAGACACAAAAGTAATTTTGTCCTTTTGGTTGGGAAAAATTCTAAAATGTTTGAGTATCATCACTGCTTTGATGGTCCCAAAAATTTGTTCTTTGAGTTTTTCCTGGAATCACACTGTCATACATCATCATCCAAATAAAACCATCTCCTTCACAGATCACTTATTCCCCTATGCTTCAATTTTGAGAAATGCTATTATCCTGCCTGCTAAGAGTATGTGTGTTTGGGATTGTCAGATGAAGTCTCCTTTTCAAATATACAAAAAGTTTCAACGGTTTTTTTCATTTACCTCCAGGTCTGCAATGTTATAGCTTTCTTCTTCATATAATGAATTCGAACAAACCTGAATATCACCCCACTATATTCCCAAACAAACCTCCTTTTCCTCATCTTCTTTTTCTTGATCGCACAAGGGGTTAGTCATCATATGGAAGTGATTATCTTCAATTTATTCTTGATCATCATCTATCTCTTCAGTGCAGGAAGAGCTCTCCTCAGGTTCAGTTGTCATGTTCATATCCCAATCATACAAAGGTGTACCATGTTCTATTTCACAACTATCATTTTGGTATGTAGAATAATAGTCAAGGTATCTTATTCCATTTCCCTCTATATTATAGGACCCATATATGCCTCTACATCTTTCATATCTTTGGCTACTATTTAAAAAATCATGATATAAATATGAAACCCTTGGTTAAGATTCAAATTTTCCCACCCTGCCATACTTTTTGACCTTTTCAATATTATCTACAATTTGGAATGCTTCGTACAGGTTCTCAGGGTTTTCCATCCTTATCTTGAAACTCATTTCTTCATCAAAAGCACCAAGGTACACACATAATGCCCACACCTTGGGTTCCATACTATCAGGTAGCCTTTTAATCATTTTATAGAACCTAAGATTGAACAGAGGAACTGTTTCATTTGTCTGAATACAAGCATGCATGAAATTTTTAAGTAGGATAGAGTTACTTACCTCTTCCCCAAAATTTTCCATGAAAATTAACTTCAAGACTTCCCATGAACTAAAAAAATATGGAATCAGATAAGTCAACCATTCTCTTGTATCATTTCCCAGGGGCTAAACAAAAAGTCTCGTCACAACATCTTCATGATCTACATCATAGTATTCTATTAAGTGCTCAAATTTTATTATATGTTTATTCGCTGATTCCTCCTTCATACCATTGAAATTTGGAAGATATTTCCTGATATTATTTGGGATAACATTTGGGAAACCCAAGATTTTACTAAAATTAAATGCTTTGTACCTTTCAACCCTAAAATCATTTTCATGGTATAATCTTGACTGACCACATGAATACATTTTCAAAATCTAAAAAGAAAGGAAACACAATTATAAAACTTTAGAGTCAATACCTCCTAAATAAGAGGAAAATGTTTCAAAATATTCTGGGTTCACTAATCTAGAAAAGTCACCAAACCTTTTCTTATTTGAAACAGGTAGTAAAACCATTTGACTCCTTTCCAATGAGCTTAGCAATCATCTGCCTAGTAGGGTCACTAATCTATTGGGTCTCAAAACCATAGTTCAGAAGGAGGCACATATTTTGACATTAATAATCCTAAACATACAATTGGGGCCAACAAATAAGAATCGCCAATAAAGGGCTGATTCTTCTACTCTTCTAGTTTTTCTAAACCAAGGCAGGTGCACCTTTCAACTTTGTCGGCTTTGAATTTGAAAAAACAAATTTAATACTAATTAATCCAATTAAGAAATGAAACCTAAGCCCTACTTTATCCAAATAAAGAATCAAATCATCAAAGACTACTCCCTTATCTATTTTTCTGCATTTTCACTTCCCATTAAGCTACCATGTACCTTCTATGAGACAACCTGAAATTGTTATTAAACCATCAACCATCCAATTCTATTAATGTAGTCACATCAAGAGTCAAAACATATGGCCAATTCAATTGAGTTTAATTCCACACATGGAAACCAACTGAACAATAAGAATAAGACCATGTTTTCATTATTCTTTACTAATTTTTTGACACACGTAAGAATTGAAAGACATACACAAGTCTTAAAATGGTAATTAAATCTATAATTCAATTATTGCAAAGAACGAAACTCAAAGGAAGCTAGAATACACAATCCATTTTTAGGTTAAAGGTCTGCAATATGTATAGATATATAGCTATGTACTAAAAAATCTCTCCTTTATTAGCCCACCTATGTGTCTACTTATATTCATTTCCAAAACGATTGTGGGTTCCTCGAAGAGGAAGTGACAAGCTTCAAACTGCATTACATATCATTTTCAATGATTATATCACAAGCCAACAAAATTTCACATCCCTATGAGTCCTAATCGTTACACATTACAAAATACAATTTTATAATGGCTATACAAAAAAGACAGTGCTTATTCTATACAAAGTCCATCGAGCAGTCGGTTCATCTCCTCCTGGAACTGTTTATGGTTGAAACCGTGATCCTAAAAAATGGCATGCAATTATGACTTATATTGCTCTACCTCCAACTCAAACATGTCACTCTAGTACCTTGCATATCTAGTGGAGAGGTCCCAAGAGGGCGGCATGAGATCACTCAAAATATCTTGCTAATTTTCTTTATCAAAATCCAAATCTGGCTATAGAATCGAACATGGATTTTTGTTTGACATTCCTTCAACTACTGGAAAACCCATTTTTCTATCAAACTTTGGACAAATCCCTACTCTGTATTGAACTAGTATCAAATGCGTCTTATAAAGAGATCAATCATGAACTTGGCAGCCGCATTAAAGCTGGAAAGATGTTTCACATAGGGTGGCTTGCCTTAGAAAAGCAATAAAATAAATGCCAATGAATCACAATTTGTTTTCACAGCTTTTCCTTATTGTCTTATCAAAATCTTACTATATATTACATGTTGATAATCTTATTAATTAGTCCCCTTTACATCCCTTGATTTTAAAATGGTATGCCTAGAAAAATCCACCTAACATCATCGCTTTGATTCCTTACTGATAGCTGTCCACCACCTCTTTACATGCACGATACTCCAAGTACAACACATTATTGCAAAAGCTGAATCCTCAAGTTAGTGAAATAGCGATTGTATCACTATTTTAAAAACCTCCATTTTCATGACATGTAACATTGCGGTGTCTCTCTTCCATAATCGTCAATTCTACTCCCCTGCAAAATAGCGACAATTGAATCATGATCTTGTATCATTGTAAATAAACATATTTCAACAAAATGATTTGGAAAAGGTTGATTATTCAAAAATTGGTTCCACCACTATTCACAATAATAGCTATAATTCTGGCGGCTCTAGATACAACACTGGTTGTTCCTCCAATTTTTCTGCACTAGCTATGAGGTCATTAAGGTCGTGTGATCCTAGATCTTTTGTTGAATGATACTCTTCTTCCCGAGTGTCCATATTTTATTGAACTAGAGGGACTTCTTCTCTCACTTCTTCCTCATATAATTCCTCCCTCTCATCAAACTGCTCAATAGGTGTTCCTAGAGAACCTTCCTCTTGCATTTCACACTCCTTTGGAGGATCAACCATCTGCTCAACAGATGTAGATATAGGCTCATTCTCTTCTTCCTGAGGGATTTATTAAAAAAAATCAGAGGTTTCTACAAAATAACTAGTAGTTAGCACCTCTCCTTTCTCTGCACACTAGTAAAATTGGCCCCGATTTTCAATGAAAATTGGTCAAATTATCTACGCAGATTAGTTGAAAGACCCACAAATTGCTTTGTCAGTATTTTTATCGTCGAATGATCGACACATTTTTGTTAACGTCAAAATTTCTACACAAACTTGGTTGAAATTAGCATATTCAAACGCCCACATTATTTGTCGAAACTGGGCCCAATGATCGTCGAAATGTTTGAAAAGTTTCAACTAAATTTAGTCAAAATGTTTGAAATTTTTTGACACAAAATGGTCGAAGCAATTCGACTAAACTCTTTCTATTTCGACCAGGATGCCAAACCCATGAAGCAGAATTTCAACACGGAATGGTCAAAACATTTCAACCAAACTCTTTCTATTTCGACCAGGATGCCAAACCCACGACGCAAGTGTTTGACCAATTAATGTCAAAATTTTGATGCAAATTGAATTAAAAAAAAAACAAATTCTGAAACCAAATAGCCTCAGTTTTGGTACTCGGCTTCAATAGAAGATGGACCAATAAGAAATTGCTTCTTGCTCTCTAACAAACAAGTCTTGAACCAAGTGAGAAGCTATAAGTTTATGACTTCAACTTATAGATTCTCACTTGGTTCAAGACTTGTTTGTTAGAGAGAAAGAAGCAATTTGTTATTGGTCCATCTTCTATTGAAGCCGAGTACCAAAACTGAGGCTATTTGGTTTCATAATTTTCTCATTGAGTTTGGTA